>JARQOC010000843.1:0-58538 GCA_033576535.1 Allobates femoralis | reverse complement strand
TTTTTTCTTTTCTCCTTCACCAAATTTGGGTACATTTTATAATCTGGTGTGTCTTATAAAGCAAAAAATATGGTATATTTGTACATATAATATTTATTTAGCTATCGATATAGATATTATACCATTTTCCTCTTCTCGGGGAGCACTTCCTGCTCTGAATTCACGCTGATGTTCGCTGTAGCTGATGCGCCTGTCAGATCCGTTTTTTCTTCTTGCAGACTAAAGAGAAAAGTGCCAGTTAATAATATTTTCCAATTACTGGAATGGTCCAGCTAGAGTTCCTGAACTCGGGAAGTAATTTTTCCAAGGCGCCACATGAGAGGCCGTGAATATTGTGCAGGGTCAAACCAAATTCTGTTCATTTTTATATTTTTATATAATTTCCATCACTTAGGTCAGTTGACTGCTGCTACTGCTCATACAGCTCCCCACACATTATGATGTCCATACATAGACCCTCACATAGTATGATGTCTCCACATAACCCCTCATTCAGTATGATGTCCCCACATAGCCCCTCACACAGTATGATGTCCCTACCCAGTTCCCCATGTAGTATGATGTCCCTACACAGTTTCCCACACATTATGATGTCCCTACATAGCCCCTCACACAGTATGATGTCCCTACCCAGCTCCCCATACAGTATGATGTCCCCACATAGCCCCCCATACAGTATATGTCCCTACACAGCTTCCCACACAGTATGATATCCCTACCCAGATTTCCATGCAGTATGATGTCCTTACATAGCCCCTCACACACTATGATGTCCCTACATAGTTCCTCACACAGTATGAGGTCCCTACACAGCTCCCCACACAGTATGATGTTCCTACACAGTTCCCCATGCAGTACGATGCCCACACATAACCTCTCAGACAATATGATGTTTCTATACAGCTTTCCACTCAGTATGATGTCCCCGCATAGCCCCTAACACAGTATGATGTCCCTACACAGTTTCCCACACAGTATGATGTTTCTATACAGCTCCCCATGCAGTATGATGTTCCTACACAGCTCCCCATGCAGAACGATGTCCCCACATAGTGTGGCGCCCCACTGGTCAGTGCGCCACAGTAGGGGTACTGCACCCACAATAGAGTGTACAGTATTCCTGTCGCAGGGGAGTGTAAAGTCAACATGAGGTTCCCATCCTAGCATTCACGCACACTAGCCAGGGATGATGGGGTTAAATCCTAGGACAGAGACCCAGTCCCAGAGGGGCGTAGTTAGGTGAGGCGGGAAGTCACACAGTCAGTTTTAGTTTGCCTGAGGAGCGAAGCAAGGTGGGAGCCCGAGAGAGAGAAGGGTCTCCCAGGGAGGGGGCCTGAGAGAAAAAGGCAGCCCAGGAAAAGAAAGAGGAAACCCCATATCGGGCTGTCCATAGTCTGGGGAAATCCTAGTCCACCAACGTAGTGCCTGCTCCAACGAATGGTACAGGCGAGTTCACCCCCTGAGCCGTCAACCCCGGCCGTCTTGGGTTTGTTCAGCAGCCCCGACATCCCTGTTCAGAATGGGCAGGGCAGTGCAAGGAAAGTGAGGAGGTGCAGGATAGTACAGCAGGACGTGGGATTGACAAAAGAAGGTATACTACAGGAACCTCAAAAAGACTTTACCCTCTTCTGCGATTACCCGGCCAGCTACCCATCTAAAAACTGTAAAAGCTGTAACCTAAACTGCCATCTGAATCAGTGCCAGTAAAGTACCTGTACAGAGTCATATAGCCTCAGTGTCTCCTTTCATCCGAACCGCTGCACTACTCCAAATATCATATCCAGCACCACCACCTGCAGGGAGCTACAACATCCAAGCTGCAATACCATCATCTCCGGAGGTCTGAAGCGGCGCTGGTGAACCTCACCAGAATCTGTAGGTGGCGTCCCAATAAACTTTACTCCCTTTTCCACAACTCCCCCAATTTTTATGCTGACCACCAGGGTCACGGGTCAGGGTGGGCCACCGGTGACATCCCTGCAACTCCACGCCCGGGTGCCGAGTCCCCATAGGTCCTTGGGTGAATCAATAGCTCCTCACCCAATATGATGTCCTTACACAGTTCCCCATGCAGTACGATGTCCCCAAATAGCCCTTCACACAGTATGATGTCCCTACACAGCTCCCCATGCAGTATGATATCCCACATAGCCCCTCACATAGTATGATATCCCTACACTGCTCCCCATACAGTACAATGTTCCCACATAGCTTCTCACACAGTATGATGTCCGTGCACAGCTCCCCATGCAGTATGATGTCCTGACGTAGCCCCTCACACAGTATGATGTGCCCACACAGCTCCCCATGTAGTATTATGTCCCACAGATTCCCACAAGTACTGAAAATTAAAAAAAAAACATTTCAGCTAACCCTGTTCTCCACTGCTCAGCTCTGTGCAATGGCTTGGTAGAGTAATGACGTAATGATGATGTAATGACGTCATTGCCACTGTTGTGCTCTCATATGCACAGGTTCAATGGTGGAAGTGGGAGCTGATACCGGTGAAATTGAGACCCCGGGGTGGCCATGTGGTTCTTGACACTACTATATCCAAGACTTTGATTGTCCAAGTCCGCAGACCACACCTGGACAGGTAAAAGTCTGCCTGTGGCGTGTGGGACGCACTTTGCCCGGGTCTGGTTTACAATTATTTGAATAAAGAGATAACTTTGGAATCACTTGTTAGGTGTAGACTTTGTTGAAATGACAGAAAAGTTTCTGGAGACCCTACAGAGACCCTAGGTTATTAGTAATGTCTCTGTCATGTAGAGTTGAAATGTCCCTGTGATGTAGAGCTGAAATGTCCCTGTCATGTAGAGCTAAAATGTCCCTGTCATGTAGAGCTGAAATGTCCCTGTCATGTAGAGCTGAAATGTCCCTGTCATGTAGAGTTGAAATGTCCCTGTCATGTAGAGCTGAAATGTCTCTGTCATGTAGACCTGAAATGCCCCTGTCATGTAGAGCTGAAATGCCCCGGTCATGTAGAGCTGAAATGTCCCTGTCATGCAGAATTGAAAAGTCCCTTTCATTCAGAGCTAAAATGTTCCTGTCATGTACACTGAAATGTCCTGTCATGTAGACTGAATGTCCCTGTAGTAACTGAATGTCTTCATGAGAGCTGAAATGTCCTTGTCATGTATAACTGAAATGTCCCTTCATGCAGAGCTGAAATGTCCCTGTCATGTAAGCTGAAATGTCCTGTCATGTAAGCTGAAATGTCCCTGTCATGTAGAGCTGAAATGTCCTGTCATGTAGAGCTGAAATGTCCCTGTCATGTAGAAACTGAAAGTCCCTGTCATGTAGAGCTGAAATGTTCTGTCATGTACACTGAAATGTCCTGTCATGTAGATCTGAAATGTCCCTGTCATGTAGAGCTGAAATGTCCCTGTCATGTAGAAGCTGAAATGTCCCTGTCATGTAGAGTGAAATGTCCCTGTCATGTAGAGTGAAATGTTCCTGTCATGTAGAACTGAAATGTCCCTGTCATGTAGAGTGAAATGTCCCTGTCATGTAGAGCTGAAATGCCCCTTTCATGTAGAGCTGAAATGGCTCTGTCATGTAGAGCTGAAATGTCCCTGTCATGTAGAGCTGAAATGTCCCTGTCATGAAGAGCTGAAATGGCTCTGTCATGTAGAGCTGAAATGTCTCTGTCATGTAAAGCTGAAATGTCTCTGTCATGTAGAGCTGATATGTCCCTGTCATGTAGAGCTGAAATGTCCCTGTCATGTAGAGCTGAAATGTCCCAGTCATGTAGAGCTGAAATGTCCGTCATGTAGAGCTGAAATGTCTCTGTCATGTATAGCTGAAATGTCTCTGTCATGTAGAGCTGAAATGTCCCTGTCATGTAGAACTGAAATGTCCCTGTCATGTAGAGCTGAAATGTCCCTGTTATGTAGAGCTGAAATGTCTCTGTCATGTAGAGCTGATATGTCCCTGTCATGCAGAGCTGAAATGTCCCTGCCATGTAGAGCTGAAATGTCTCTGTCATGTAGAGCTGAAATGTCCCTGTCATTAGGGATGGGCGAATCTACTCGCTAGGACTCGTTACTCGGCGAGTAGTAAGGGACTCGCAGGACTCGGTACTCTGCGAGTTTCCCAGTGATTACTCGCGAGTCCAATGCAAATCAATATCAATCCTAGTTTTGTCAGAAACGCTGACAAAACTAGGATTGCCATTGTTTGCATTAGACTCGCGAGTAATCACTGGCTACTGTGCCAGTGATAGCAGGGAAACTCGCAGATAACTGCTGTTTCTTTGCGAGCTGAGTCCAGCTGTCTTCTCTGTGCAGCTCCAGGGTCCTAGACCCCGCCTGCTGCCTGATGTAGCAGTGCTGACATTGTTCTCAGTCTGCTCATTCCCTGTGTACAGACATGAATGTCTGTGCACAGAGATGATGTAGCAGTGCTGAGAATGTTCTCAGTCTGCTCATTCCCTGTGTACAGACATGAATGTCTGTGCACAGAGATGATGTAGCAGAGCTGAGATTGTTCTCAGTCTGCTTATTCCCTGTGCATAGAGATCTATATTTATACACAGGGGATGTAGCAGAGAGGACATCGCGTTTTGGACTGCGTCGGACGGAAGAGGATTTTTTTAATTAAAGATGGAGTCCCTAATGGCTTTTTTTTTTATTTCTAATAAAAATTTTTCCTTGTGTTGTGTTTTTTTTAAAACAATTTAATAGAAATTCATGGTGGTCATGTCTAATATTGGCGTGACCGCCATAAATTTCGGGCTTAGGGCCAGCTGATAATACAAAGCTGGCCCTAACCTCTTTATTACCAAGCGTGCCACCGCTACCAGGGCCGCTGGAAGAGCGGGGTTCAGCGCCAGAGGATGGCGCTTCAATGAACGCGCCATCTTCTGGGGCGGCTGCGGGCTGCAATTTGCAGCGGGGGGTGCCCAGAAAGCTTGGGCATCCCTGCGCTGCGGATTCCAGCCCCCAGCTGCTTAGCTGTACCTGGCTAGACATAGAAATTGCGCGGAGCCCCACGCATTTTTTTTAAATTATTTCATGAATTTCAGAGTCAGAGTCTCAGAGTCAGAGTCTCAGAGTCAGAATCTCAGAATTTCATGAAATAATTAAAAAAAAATGCGTGGGGCTCCGCGCAATTTCTATGTCTAGCCAGGTACAGCTAAGCAGCTGGGGGCTGGAATCCGCAGCGCAGGGATGCCCAAGCTTTCTGGGCACCCCCCGCTGCAAATTGCAGCCCGCAGCCGCCCCAGAAGATGGCGCGTTCATTGAAGCGCCATCCTCTGGCGCTGAACCCCGCTCTTCCAGCGGCCCTGGTAGCGGTGGCACGCTGGGTAATAAAGAGGTTAGGGCCAGCTTTGTATTATCAGCTGGCCCTAAGCCCGAAATTTATGGCGGTCACGCCGATATTAGACATGACCGCCATGAATTTCTATTAAATTGTTTTAAAAAAAACACAACACAAGGAAAATTTTTTATTAGAAATAAAAAAAAAAGCCATTAGGGACTCCATCTTTAATTAAAAAAATCCTCTTCCGTCCGACGCAGTCCAAAACGCGATGTCCTCTCTGCTACATCCCCTGTGCATAAATATAGATGTCTATGCACAGGGAATAAGCAGACTGAGAACAATCTCAGCTCTGCTACATCATCTCTGTGCACAGACATTCATGTCTGTACACAGGGAATGAGCAGACTGAGAACAATCTCAGCTCTGCTACATCATCTCTGTGCACAGACATTCATGTCTGTACACAGGGAATGAGCAGACTGAGAACAATCTCAGCACTGCTACATCATCTCTGTGCACAGACATTCATGTCTGTACACAGGGAATGAGCAGACTGAGAACAATCTCAGCTCTGCTACATCATCTCTGTGCACAGACATTCATGTCTGTACACAGGGAATGAGCAGACTGAGAACAATCTCAGCTCTGCTACATCAGGCAGCAGGCGGGCTCTAGGACCCTGGAGCTGGGGCAGCCAGAACACAGAGAAGACAGGATCTTATCTGTGCGAGTCAGCGATTACTTACAAAGTAAACGAGCAATGCAAATAAATGACACAACTAGGATTGCTTCAGGCTGAAGCTTCCAGACACATCTGCGATTTGTAAATCTCACACTACTCGCTATTACTCGCTTCCCCATTCATTAACATTGGACTCGCTAGACTCGCAACGAGTAGCGAGTCCTGGGCTCGGACTCGCTAGAGTCAAGCGATTCCGAGTAATTTAGGATTCGCCCATCACTACCTGTCATGTAGAACTGAAATATCCCTGCCATGTAGAGCTGAAATGTCCCTGTGATGTAGAGCTGAAATGCCCCTTTCATGTAGAGCTGAAATGGCTCCGTCATGTAGAGCTGAAATGTCTCTGTCATGTAGAGCTGAAATGTCTCTGTCATGTAAAACTGAAATGTCTCTGTCATGTAGAGCTGAAATGTTCCTGTCATGTAGAGCTGAAATGCCCCGGTCATGTAGAGCTGAAATGTCCCTGTCATGCAGAATTGAAAAGTCCCTTTCATTCAGAGCTAAAATGTTCCTGTCATGTACAGCTGAAATGTCCCTGTCATGTAGAGCTGAAATGTCCTTGTCATGTAGAACTGAAATGTCCCTTTCATGCAGAGCTGAAATGTCCCTGTCATGTATAGCTGAAATGTCCCTGCCATGTAGAGCTGAAATGTCTCTGTCATGTAGAGCTGAAATGTTCCTGTCATGTAGAGCTGAAATGTCCCTGTCATGTAGAGCTGAAATGCCCCTGTCATGTAAAGCTGATATGTCCCTGTCATGTAGAGATGAAATGCCCTGTCATGTAGAGCTGAAATGTCCCTGTCATGTAGACCTGAAATGTCCCTGTCATGTAGAGCAATGTCCCTGTCATGTAGAGTGAAATGTCCCTGTCATGTAGAGCTGAAATGTCCCTGTCATGTAGAGGTGAAATGTCCCTGTCATGTAGAGGTGAAATGTCCCTGTCATGTAGAGCTGAAATGTCCCTGTCAGAGACAATGCCCTTCATGTAAGTGAAAGCTCTGTCAGTAGACTGATGTCCCTGCATGTAGAGCTGAAAGTCCTGTCATGTAAGCTGAAATGCCCCTTGTCATGTAGAGCTGAAATGGCTTCTGTTCATGTAGAGCTGAAATGTCCCTGTCATGTAGAGCTGAAAAGTCCCTGTCATGTAGAGCTGAAATGTCCCTGTCATGTAAGAGCTGAAATGGCTCTGTCATGTAGAGCTGAAATGTCTCTGTCATGTAAAGCTGAAAAATGTTCTACTGTCATGTAGAGCTGAATGTCCCTGGTCATGTAGAGCTGAAATGTCCCTGTCATGTAGAGCTGAAATGTCCTCAGTCATGTAGAGCTGAAATGTCCGTCATGTAGAGCTGAAATGTCTCTGTCATGTATAGCTGAAATGTCTCTGTCATGTAGAGCTGAAATGTCCCTGTCATGTAGAACTGAAATGTCCCTGTCATGTAGAGCTGAAATGTCTCTGTCATGTAGAGCTGAAATGTCCCTGTCATGTAGAGCTGAAATGTCCCTGTTATGTAGAGCTGAAATGTCTCTGTCATGTAGAGCTGATATGTCCCTGTCATGCAGAGCTGAAATGTCCCTGCCATGTAGAGCTGAAATGTCTCTGTCATGTAGAGCTGAAATGTCCCTGTCATGTAGAACTGAAATATCCCTGCCATGTAGAGCTGAAATGTCCCTGTGATGTAGAGCTGAAATGCCCCTTTCATGTAGAGCTGAAATGGCTCCGTCATGTAGAGCTGAAATGTCTCTGTCATGTAGAGCTGAAATGTCTCTGTCATGTAAAACTGAAATGTCTCTGTCATGTAGAGCTGAAATGTTCCTGTCATGTAGAGCTGAAATGTCTCTGTCATGTAGAGCTGAAATGTCTCTGTCATGTAGAGCTGAAATGTCCCTGTTATGTCAAGCTGAAATGTCTCTGTCATGTAGAACTGAAATGTCCCTGTCATGTAGAGCTGAAATGTCCCTGTCATGTAGAGCTGAAATGTCTCTCATGTAGAGATGAAATGTCTCTGTCAATGTAGAGCTGAAATGTCTTTGTCATGTAGATCTGAAATGTCCCTGTCATGTAGAGCTGAAATGTCCCTTTTTATGTAGAGCTGAAATGTCTCTGTCATGTAGAACTGAAATGTCCTGTCATGTAGATCTGAAATGTCCCTGTCATGTAGAGCTGAAATGTCTCTGTCATGTAGAGATGAAATGTCCCTGTCATGTAGAAATGTGTAAGGAGTCTGTAACGAGACTTTCTTTCTTACCTTTCATCTGTGCGCTGTTTCTGTGCTTCTCTGTCCAATTTTCCTTCAGCGTCTTCCAATTCTTTTTGGTATGCCTGGAGTTTCCTCCGGCTTTCCTCCACTTTCTGCAAATTGCTGGATGTCATATTCCTGTGTTAGAGCAGAACATAGAAGAAAGTTATTGTATGTGCAGGAAAATGGAGATAGTCACTGATATGTATGAAGAGAAATAAAAGAGGTGGACAGGTGCTAATCCTCCAGGATTGTCTGTATATCCAGGAGTCTGTCCATAGGAGCCATTAGTAACTGGACACATGGACATAGTCAGCAATAGCTCCTGCAGGAGAGATGGCTGGCCATGTTGTGATCTATGCAGTGGTCTTTGAGTAGGGAAGGGTAGGATGCAAACTGTGAACATGACCCATTGCAAAAGGTGATCCAGTGTTATCTACTGTAGGTAGAGGTGTCACCTTTTATTAGACTTCTGCCTGTGATGATAATAAGACCGTTGAGAAGTCTTATCTATAGAATTGCTCCCATAAAGCTTTACGAGTCTGGATTGGATTTGGTTAAACACAATTTGCCAAATCTTTTTTCCCCAAAAAAACTTGTCTTTTTGAAAGATGATGGAAATGATCTGCCATACGTACACCATGACTCTGAACACAGAGACTACAAAAAGTGGACACTTGATCTCTTGTTGTAGTCTCTGGGGTCAGTGTCATGATGCACGGTATGGCAGATCACTGCCATACAGTGCACCATGACTCTGATCCCAGATACTACAACAAGAGGACACTTGATCCCTTGTTGCAGTCTCTGCATGTAGTAGAGGAGATCGAGCGTCGTGGGACCATCGTTGTGGAGTAGGTCGGACGGTATGGAGTAAGAAAGATGGATTCTCAATTTGTGTTTGCGTTTTTTTTACTAATAAAAATATTTTTCTCTGTGTGATGTATTTTATTTACTACTAGCTGTAGTACCCGGCTACGCCCGGGTTAATAAATAACTGCTGTTAGCTATAACAAAATAGAATTTGAATATGTCATATTAATGACCTGTAGGAAAATAGAAGCTGAGCTGTGATTGATTGCTATAGGGAGCCTAATAAATCTCCAGCCAACAGTAAACCCTCCCCCTGGCCGGGCAGTATATGTTACCTCACACATACACATAATATACAGCTCATGTGACTGACATCTGCCTTAATTCCCTACATGGCACATGTGTTGCACATTGGCTGTTTTTAATCAGATGTTTATGTTTGGAAAATAAAGATAGCACACGTATGAGGCGAGTTGTGTGAGGTGATTTGTGCACATCTGTGTCTGTCTGTGTGGTGTGTGTGTCCCTGGGGTGTGTATGTGTGTGTCCCTGTGGGATGGGGTCTGTGTGGTGTGTGTCTCTGTTGTGTGTGTCTCTTTGTGGTGTGTGTGTCCCTGTGGGGTAAGTGCATGTGCCCCTATAGGGTGTGTATGTGTGTGTGCCCCTGTGTGGGGGTCTGTGGTGTGTGTGTGTATCTGTGTTGTGTGTGTCTCTTTGTGGTGTGTGTGTGTGTCCCTGTGGGGTGAGTGCATGTGTCCCTATAGGGTGTGTATGTGTGTGTGTGTCCCTGTGGGGGGGTGTCTGTGTGGGGTGTGTGTGTCTCTGTGTTGTGTGTGTCCCTTTGTGGTGTGTGTGTGTCCCTGAGGGGTGAGTGCATGTGTCCCTATAGGGTGTGTATGTGTGTGTGGTGTGTGTCCCTGTGGGGGGGTCTGTGTGGTGTGTGTATGTCTCTTTGTGATGTGTGTGTCCCAGCGGGGTAAGTGCATGTGCCCTATAGGGTGTGTATGTGTGTGTGCCCCTGTGTGGGGGTCTGTGGTGTGTGTGTGTGTGTATCTGTGTTGTGTGTCTCTTTGTGGTGTGTGTGTGTGTCCCTGTGGGGTGAGTGCATGTGTCCCTATAGGGTGTGTATGTGTGTGTGTGTGTCCCTGTGGGGGGTGTCTGTGTGGGGTGTGTGTGTGTCTCTGTGTTGTGTGTGTCCCTTTGTGGTGTGTGTGTGTCCCTGAGGGGTGAGTGCATGTGTCCCTATAGGGTGTGTATGTGTGTGTGTCCCTGTGGGGGGGTCTGTGTGGTGTGTGCGTGTCTCTTTGTGGTGTGTGTGTTCCTGTGGGGTGAGTGCATGTGTCCCTATAGGGTGGCTATGCGTGTGTGTCCCTGTGGAGGGGGTCTGTGTGGTGTGTGTGTCTCTTTGTGGTGTGTGTGTGTCCCTGTGTGGTGAGTGCATGTGTCGCTATAGAGTGTGTGTGTGTCCCCTTGGGGGTGTGTCTGTGTCTTTGTGGTGTGTGTTTGTTCGGGTGCGTGGTGAGTATCCAATGTTGGGGCTGCACCTTAGCAACTATACACTTGCTGTTACTCTTTGTGTGCGTGTGGTGTGTATACATGTCCCTGTGTGTGGTGAATATCTCATGTTGGGGCCCCACCTTAGTGACTATATGCTGGTATACGCTGTTAGTCTTTGGCACTATCATTAAGTCCCTCTCATTCACAACTGTCAACTGGTAACTGTCACTTTTTCCCCATTATGTAGATAGGGGCAAAATTGTTTGGTGAATTGGAATGCACGGGGTTAAAATTTCGCCTCACAACATAGCCTATGACGCTCCCGGGGTCCAGACGTGTGACTGTGCAAAATTTTGTCTCTATAGCTGACAGGTGTCGATTTTCCTCCCACGCGTTTCCTTTCCCTTTTTTCCCATTATGTAGATAGGGGCAAAATTGTTTGGTGAACTGGAACACGCAGGCTTAAAATTTCGCCTCACAACATAGCCTATGACGCTCCCGGGGTCCAGACGTGTGACTCTGCAAAATTTTGCGGCTGTAGCTGCGACGGTGTAGATGCCAATCCCGGATATACACACATACACACGCACATACATACACACATTCAGCTTTATATATTAGATTTACTAAAGATTTCTAATGGCTGGGTCTTACATTGGCCAGACATTATTAATCTCGGCCTTAGTGCCAGCTTCCAATTAAAAAGCTGGCAGTAAGCCCTTTATTACTCAGTTCGCCACTGGCACCAGGGCAACTGGAAGAGTCTGGGTACAGCGCAGGAAAATGGCGCTTCAATGAATGTACAGCCAGTCAGGTACAACGAGGCAGCTGGGGGTGGTGGCAGTCCGTAGCTGCCAAATTGTACCTGGCTGGACCAAAAATATGGCGGAGCCCCACGTCGGTTTTTATTTCTGAAATTAGGTCTATAAATAAAAAAAAGGGTTTTGCTGTATTTTTGGTTGCCAGCCAGGTACAACTTGGCAGTTGGGGGGCTGGAATCCTCAGCGTGGAGAGACCCAAACATTGTGGCCCCCCATGCTGCGAATTGCAACCCACAGCCACCCCAGAAAATGACACATTCATTAGAGGCACCATTTTCTGGTGGTGTACCCCAAATCTTCCAGTTGCCTTTGAGCTGGTGGCAATGCTGGTGGCACACAGTGGCTCTCCATATGCGACATTGTGTCCGCTAACAATTTTAATGGAAAATTAGCTCCAATTGTTAGCGGACACCATGTCGCGTATGGAGAGCCCCTGTGTGCCTAAATATTGGAGCTCCCACACAAGTGACCCCATTTTGGAAGCTAGACCCCCCCCAAGGAACTTATCTAGATGCACAGTGAGCACTTTGAACCTCCATGTGCTTCACAAATTAGTCTGTAAAAATGACAAAATAAACGTTTTGTGGAAAAAAAAGTATTTTTTCATTTTTACGGATCAATTTGTGAAGCACCTGGGGGTTCAAAGTGCTCACTATGCATCTAGATACGTTCCTTGGGGGGGCTAGTTTCCAAAATGGGGTCACTTGTGGGGGCGTTCCAATGTTTAGGCACACAGGGGCTCTCCAAATGGTGTCCACTAATAATTGGAGCAAATTTTCCATTCAAATCGTTAGTGGACACCATGTTGCGTATGGAGAGCCACTGTGTGCCTAAACATTGGAGCTCCCCCACAAGTGACCACATTTTGGAAACTAGACCCCCAAAGGAGCTTATCTAGATGGGTGGTGAGCACTTTGGACCCCCAGGTGCTTCACAAACTAATCTCTCCATGGGGCTCTCCATACGTGACACGGTGTCTGTGAACAATTTGAATGGAAAATTAGCTCCAATTGTTAGCGGACACGAAGGAACTTATCTAGATGCATAGTGAACACTTTGAACCCACAGGTGCTTCACAAATTGATCCGTAAAAATGAAAAAGTACTTTTTTTCCACTCGTGGAGGCACAAATTCTGGGGCGGCTGCTGGCTGCAATTTTGAGTGTGTGTGCCCAGAATGCTTGGGCCTCACTAAACTGAGAATTACAGCCCCAACCTGCCTGGGTTACCTTGGCTGGCAATAGAAAATACAGCAAAGCTGACGACATTTTTTTTTAAAGTTATTTATTTAAATAACTTAAAAAAATAAGGCTCCCCTGTATTTTTCATTGCCAATGAAGGTAACACCAAGCAGTGCGTGCTGGCGGCGTGCAATAGAAAACACAGCGAAGCCCTACACAGTTTTTACCAGGAAATTAAACACCTTATTAATAAAAAACACAAACAGGTTCTTAAGCAAAAAACATTTATTTGTATACATTGGGAGAAAGCACAGGGGGAAGAGAGACAGCCGACAGGGCAGAGACCACACGGAGGGAGAGACAGCCGCCGCTCCCAGCGCCACAGAGTCCACTCCATCATGATGTCACTGTACTCTCGATGCGATAGTGGTCACTGACAGGGGAAATCAAGATTAAGATCTAAAATAGATGAAACATAAAATGTTTCCTTTAATACGCATGATGCCACAATACATGGTGCTTCTATATATACAGGTGCATCTCAATGAATTAGAATATCATCAAAAATGTATTTATTTCAATACATAAAGTGAAATGCATATATTATATACAGTCATTACAAATACAGTGATCTATTTCAAGTGTTTATTTCTGTTGATGTTGATGATTATGACTTACAGCCAATGAAAACCCAAAGGTCATTATCTCAGAAAATTAAAGTAGGGAGGATAAAGGGTTAAAAACTGTGCTGCCGAATTCCATGAGACATTAAAGGGTGAATATAATAGGGATTTAATAGTCAATGCATTTCAGGGCTCCCTGGCCTCTTCCTCAGGACAAATCAATGTCATATTGCCATGTTTCAGGGCTTTTCAGGGAGTGTTGACTAATAAATCAATTTTATATTCACCCTTTGATGTCTTGTGGAATATGGCAGCACAGTTTTTAACCTTCATCCTCCTTACTTTAATTTTCCGCCCCTGTCATGTGTAAAAAAATAAATGAATCGATATATATCATATACCTTGTGCAAGACTCCCAACATCATCAATACTATGTTCAGGTGGCTGTTCTAGTGAGTTTCTACCAGTAGGGGTCCTTAGGTAAGACTCCTAACACTATAATGCCGACCTCAATAAAACATGAGCGTGTCATGAACAAAGAGTCATGGAGGCTCAGATGTTAAAGAGGGGGCTGATGACAAGGGAGGCTGTGCTGTATACTGCTGAGAGGAGACTGGTGACAAGGCAGGCTGTGCAGTATACTGGTGAGAGGAGGCTGGTGACAGAGGAAGCTGGTGACAAGGGAGGCTGTGCTGCATACTGGTGAAAGGAGGCTGGTAACAGAGGAGGCTTTTGACAGGGGAGGCTGGTCTGTATACTGGTGAGAGGAGGCTGGTGACATGGGAGGCTGTGCTGTTTACTGGTGAGAGGAGGCTGGTGACATGGGTGGCTGTGCTGTATACTGGTGACAGGGGTGGTTGGTGACAAGGGAGGCTGTGCTGTATCCTTTTGAGCAGGGGAGGCTGCTGCTATATACTGGTGAACAGGGGAGGCTGGTGCTGCTATATACTGGTGAACAGGGGAGGCTGGTGCTGCTATATACTGGTGAACAGGGGAGGCTGGTGCTATATACTAGTGACAAGGGAGTCTGGTGATGCTGTATACTGGTGAACAGAGGAGATTGGGGCTGCTGTATACTGGTGAACAGGGAAGGCTGGGGCTGCTGTATACTGGTGAACAGGGGAGGCAGAGGCTACTCTATACTGGTGAACAGGGAAGGCTGGGGCTGCTGTATACTGGTGAACAGGGAGGCTGGGGCTGCTTTATACTGGTGAACAGGGGAGGCTGGGTCTGCTGTATACTGGTGAACAGGGAGGCTGGGGCTGCTGTATAGTGGTAAACAGGGGAGGCTGATGCTATGCAGGCTGGGGATTTGGGGGCATATTACTATAGAATAGTTTTTATTGGCACTAGAAAGTAAAATCTACTTTATTTAGTATGCAAATGAAGGAGCTTCGCAGCACTCTCGTATTTGTATACTAAGGCTTGTCTTTATTGTGAGCACTCCATTAGTAATAGTGAGTGCTCTCTAATATCAGCGTGCAAGTCTGCGCTCACTCACTAAGCCTGGTTAGCCCCAATATAGGAGAGATAATGGAAAAAGCAGCTATATCCAGACTCGGCCCCAGCTATCTAGTAAATACACCATCTGGGAAGAGGCAATAAACTATAGCCTGTCAGTTATGGTACATTTACATGCGGCAACAGGTTCCAGGTATTCCACAGGTAACTTACTGGCTGCAGTGAAATCATGGAGACATTGTTCTATCTTGTTGCTGTGTACAAATGGATTAATGTCTCCATGATTTCACTGCAGCCAGTAAGTTACCTGTGGAATACCTGGAACCTGTTGCCGCGTGTAAATGTACCATCACTGATGTCTATTTAAGGCAGATCTACCCCGTAAAATGCTTTAAAAAGCGCTAATTAAACACTAAAAGAATGAAGAATGCCGCACACTGGAAAGGATCCAGTTTTTTGTCAATTCACTTTAATGGTGTCAGGTACAACCCTGTTAGGGGCCTTTCCCATCAGATCCGGCAAAACCGCACTTGCCGCACTCGACTGCAAGTCCCATAGAGAATGAATGGGGCTTGAGGGATCGGTGCCGCAAGTGCAGCCGTTAGGCAGCAGATCTGACAGATGCAGTAAATCTACTGGATCTGCCGCATATCAGCAAGAACCGCTGATGTGAAAGGCCCCTTACTTCCGCTTGCTTCCTGACACCATTAAAGTGAATGGACAAAAAAATGGATCCTGAAAGGATCAGGACTTAGCTGAAAAACCTGATTTTGCCTGATTTAAAAAAAAAATTAAAAATGCAAGTGTGAAACCAGGCTTACTGAGTGAGCGCAGACTAATATATTATATATATATATATATATATATATATATATATATACACAAATACACGTATTTTTCGCTTTATAAGACGCACCTGACTATAAGACGCACCCCAAAATTTGGTGAAGGAAAAGAGGAAAAAAATCATTTTTAATGTTAAATGGGGTCCGTCTTATAATGCCAGTGTCTGTCTTATAATCAGTATAAATGTCCCTCATCCTGGTACATAACCCCCCCCCATCCTGGTATCCCGGTATATATGTCCCCCATTCTGGTATATGTGTCCCTCATCCTGGCTTACATGTCATCATCCTGTATATATGCCCCCATCCTGCTGCATATACCGCTCATCCTGGTATAGATGTCCTTCTTCCTGGTATATATGTCACCATCCTGTATATATGTCCCCATCCTTGTACATATGCCCCCATCCTTGTACATATACCCCCATCCTGGTATATATACCCTCATTATGGCACACATGTCCCCATCCTGTAAATATGGTCCCAAATCCTGTATATATACCCCCATCCTGGAATACACATTACCCCATCCTATCTATATGTTCCCCATCCTGTATATATGCCCTGTCCCCCCATTCTGTATATATGCCCTATGTCCCCCCATCCTGTGTATATGCCCCCATCCCCATCCTGTATATTTGCCCTCATCCTGTTATGTCCCCCCATCTTCTTTATGTGCCCCCATCCCCTATATATGGCCTTACCGATGGTGGCAGGTTCCGGAGGAAGAGGGGCACAGGTGTAGGACCGGAGCTGTACAGATATACCGGCAGCAGCGAGCGCTGGGCGCCGCCATGTTTGTTTGTGGGCGGCTGCATTCACTATATGCAGCCGGCAACATAGACTTCAACAAAATGGCCGCGCCCATAGAGGAGACCCGCGGCCAATTTGCAGTGTCTACCTCTACCGGCCGGCTGCACATACTGAATGCAGCCGCCCACAAAAAACATGGTGGCGCCCAGCGCTCGCTGCCACCAGTTTTCCCCCGCACCTACGGTCCTACACCCGTGCCCCTCACCCTCCGGAACCTGCCCCCGGCACCCCCGCTTGGCACCCGCACCCCCCTGCCCGGTAATGTGGTGATATTAAATTTTACATTTTTTTTTTTTTTTTACATTCTCTTTTTAAGACGCACCCCCGTTTCCCCTACAGTTTGGGGGAAACAAAAGTGCGTCTTAAAAAGCGAAAAATACGGTATAAATATATATATACTATATATACATAATCAGTAAAGAAAGCAGCACGGCTAGGATTTGGGTGCAATTCAGTCACAGCTCCTCTTCCATCCACTGTATCTAATACCAAATAAATTGACTGCAGCACTCCTTTTTTCTTTTTCCAACCACCTTTATTGGGCCATCAGGCGTGTAGCGACGTTTCAGGAACACTCTCCCTTCCTCTAGCAGTTAATCATAGCTTAGGCAGGACTTTTTATACTTTTCATTTACATATCATTTACATAATTCACATAATTATCCAATAAACCATAATATTTCTGTATCAAAATCATTTACATAGTGTTATATATAGTGCATTCATACCCTCCAGTGTCAGTTTCATACTTAATTACATCTCCCTTTCCTATCTCTGTTATTTCACCACAGATACTGTCTCATAGCCATCTCAAATAGGGACATGCGCTGGAGTCCTAAAATGGCGCGGGGCGGATATCCGGTGATTGCCATAGTAACAACAGTAATTAATACGTTTTGCGCATGCGCGGGCGTCTAGGAAGGGCGCACATGAGGGATGGCGATTGTAATCTAAAGTAAGTGCTTTAAACACTGTAAAGTTGTTATGGGCCATGATAGCAAACAGCTGTGTAAGGTACAAACTAATTGTCCCTATTTGAGATGGCTTATGAGACAGTATCTGTGGTGAAATAACAGAGATAGGAAAGGGAGATGTAATTAAGTATGAAACTGACACTGGAGGGTATGAATGCACTATATATAACACTATGTAAATGATTTTGATACAGAAATATTATGGTTTATTTGATAATTATGTGAATTATGTAAATGATATGTAAATGAAAAGTATAAAAAGTCCTGCCTAAGCTATGATTAACTGCTAGAGGAAGGGAGAGTGTTCCCGAAACGTCGCTACACGCCTGATGGCCCAATAAAGGTGGATGGAAAAAGAAAAAAGGAGTGCTGCAGTCAATTTATTTGATATTAGATACAGTGGATGGAAGAGGAGCTGTGACTGAATTGCACCCAAATCCTAGCCGTGCTGCTTTCTTTACTGATTATGTATATATAGTATATATATATATATATAAGTATATGTGTATATATATATATATATATATATATATAATGTATTAAACTGACTGAGTGTATGTATGTCCGGGATTGGCATCTACACCGTCACAACTACAGACACAAAATTTAGCACAGTCACACATCTGGACCCCGAGAGCGTCATAGGCTATGTTGTGAGGCGAAATTTTAACCCCGTGCGTTCCAATTCACCAAACAATTTTGGCCCTATCTACATAATGGAGAGAAAGTGACAGTTACCAGTTGACAGTTGTGAATGAGAGAGGCTTAATGACAGCACCAAAGACTAAGGGCCACATCACACACACAGATATCTGTGCAGATATTGTTTGCAGATCTCTGGTTGCAGTAAAATCATGGACAAATTGTTCATTTGTATACGGCCACAAAATGTAACAATGTGTCCATGATTTCACTGCAACCAGAGATCTGCAAACAATATCTGCACAGATATCTGTGTGTGTGATGTGGCCCTAACAGCATATACCAGCATATAGTCACTAAGGTGGGGCCCTGACATGGAATATTCACCACACACAGGGACATGTATACACACCACATGAACACAAAGAGTAACAGCTAAGGTGGAGCCCAACATTGGATACTCACCACACACCCAAACAAAAACACACACACCACAAAGAGACACAAACAACACAGAGACACACACCACACAGACACCCCCAACAGGGACATACACACATACACACCCTATAGGGACACATGCACTCACCCACAGGGACACACACACCACAGGGACATACACACATACACACCCCACAGGGACACACGCCACAAGAAGACACAGACCCAATAGTGATGGACACACACCACAGAGACACCCCTCCCCCACAAGGTCACACACCACAGGGACACCCCTCCCCCCAAAAGCACACACACCACAGGAACCCCCCACTGGGAAACACACACACCACTGGGACACACACACAGCCCAGGGACACACACACCCCAGGGACACACACCACACAGACAGACACAGATGTGCACCAATCACCTCACACAACTCGCCTCATAAGTGTGTGATCTTTAATTTCCAAACATAAACATCTGATTAAAAACAGCCAATGTGCAACACATGTGCCATATAGGGAATTAAGGCAAATGTCAGTCACACGAGCTGTCTATTATGTGTATGTGTGAGGTAAATATTCTGCCTGGCTGGGGGGAGGGTTTACTGTTGGCTGGAGATTTATTAGGCTGCCTATAGCAACCAATCACAGCTCAGCTTCTATTTTCTTACAGGTCATTAATATGACATATTCAAAATCTATTTTGTTATAGCTGACAGCAGTTATTTATTAACCCGGGCGTAGCTGGGTACTACGGCTAGTATATATATATATATATATATATATATATATATAAAATATATATATTTTTTTTTTGCTCAAAAGATACCGGTCTTTAAAGGAGACCCCCTACCCATGGCCTTACCTTCATTGGTGTTGGAGATGTGGAGCTATTATGTGAATATTCAATAAAAGTTATCTTTTAAGCAAAAAAATAAATAAATAAAGCCCCATGGAGCCTATTGCTGGATTTCTGCTCTCTTGGATTTCAAGGCCGCCCTCCAGTCTTCATATCTCTTCCGTGCGAGCTGCCTCCATAACAAGGGGCATCTGCCCTGAATCTCCAGGAGAAGAACGGTGAGCCGGCTTTTCAACATTTATAATTTATTATGAATATATATTATATATATATATGAAAAGAGAGTGTAAAAAAATCAATAAATTATTCAATCATAGCATTTTTCTCTATCATTCTTGAAAAAAATTGTAAAAAATTTTTTAAAAAACTTTTGTAAAAAGATGCTGATATTAGTTAGCTAAAACACTTCTCATATAAAAACGTATTAAACTCTTTCCATAATGTCATTAAGGCCATTGGACACATTTTTCGCCTTAATTCTATGTCTGTTCAGGCAAAAAATGTGTTTTTGAAACATAGCCTGTCCAGACACCTATTGCTGAAACATGGAAAACATTATAATGTGACTGTAATCCCTGAAGGAGCAAATACCTGTTGAAACCATGAAGAGGATTAACATGCTTAATCATAAAGAACCTAGTGGATTATTGTTTACAGACGCTGCATCCCAATGGCCTTAATGACATTGTGGAAAGAGTTTAATAAGTTTTCTTATGAAAAGGTTTTTAACTAACTAATAACTGCATCTTATTAGAAACATTTTTTTTAAAGATTTTTCACATTTTTAAGGATTTTTTTAGGAATAATAGAGAAAAATGTTATGATTGAATAATTTTCTTATTTTTTTGAAGTTCTGTCTCTTTATATATATATATATATAATATATGTAATGAGACAAATTGGATAGCTGTGGATGAATCCCCACCCTCGGTTGAATGCTTTTATCCTATCTGTATATTTTTATAACCTATAAAAAAATGGGTATAAATCCTTCAAGTAGACTTACCTCCAAATAGATGTTCCTCCAAATAGGAGTGTCTCCAAATAGGAGTGTCTCCAAAGATGTTTCAGAAATTCTATAATCCAAAATCGCTATCCAAATCAATCACAAATCCACCTAAAAGGAGTCTTTTGATATCTGCTGGGAGCTAATATCAAATAACACTGTGTCATTGAATCCAATGGGTTTTAAAGCCCAGTCCACTATGATGTCACAGAGACCCTGATGTCATCATGCAGCAAGGTTCTAAACAGAAGTGGGTTGGATATTACCATGGTAACAAGGAGCAGAACAATTCATATAACCTCCTAATATTCTTTGTATTGTTCTTGTAGACCATAGAGGGACAATGCTAACCGAAACTTCTCAACTCCTAGATTATGTCTGCGTAGACCCAGGTAGCAGTGTAATCTGTCTAAGGTGCATATGCCTGGTCTGCCAACAGGTACCCATCTGTATGCATTCAACCCATACACTATGAATACACCTTCAGGCAGAATACTGCCTTGTACATAAGCAATTGGCTTATTAACCCCTTCACCGCCGGGCAATTTTTCATTATTCCCTCCCCTTCGTCCATAACTTTTTTATTTCTCCTTCAATATAGCCATATTAGGGCTTGTTTTTTGCGGGACGAGCTGTACTTTTGAATGAAATAATTTATTTTACCATATAGTGTACTGAAAAGCAGGAAAAAAGTTTCAAGTGCAGTGAAGTTACAAAAAAGTGAAATCATATTTTAATTTTTAGTTTTCTTTTATTCGCCATGTTCACTATATGGTAACACTAACATGACGGTGTGACGCCTCGGGTCAGTATGAGTTTGTAGATACCAAACATGTATACTTTTACTGTTATCAAAGTGGTGATAAAAAAATTCAGAAGTTTTTAAAGTAAAAGAATTACACTTTTGCGCCATTTTCCGTGACCTGCAGTGTTCTCATTTTTCGGGATCTGGGGCTGTGTGATGGCTTATTTTTTGCGGCTTGAGCTGTCGTTTCTAATGATAACATTTTCAGGTAGATGTGCTGTTTTGATCGCCCATTATTGCAATTTATCGTAATGTTGCCGCGACCAAAAACACATAATTTTGGTGTTTGGACTTTTTTTTTTCCATTATGCAGTTTACAGATCTGATTAATTGAGTTTATATTGTGATAGATCGGGCGTATCTGAATGCGGCGATAGCAAATATGTGTATTTTTTAAATTTCTTTAATAGTTTTTTTTTCAATGAGGCAAAAGGGGAGTGATTTGAACTTTTAGTTTTTTTTTTCATATTTGGAAAAACTTGATTATCTTTTTTTGTTTTTAAATCATTGCTGTCAGTGACTGACAGCGCCCTAACAGCATATACCAGCATATAGTCACTAAGGTGGGGCCCTGACATGGAATATTCACCACACACAGGGACATGTATACACACCACATGAACACAAAGAGGGCCCTGACATGGAATATTCCATATGCTAAGGTGGAGCCCCAACATTGGATACTCACCACACACCCAAACAAAAACACACACACCACAAAGAGACACAAACAACACAGAGACACACACCACACAGACACCCCCCACAGGGACATACACACATGCACACCCTATAGGGACACATGCACTCACCCCACAGAGACACACACACCACAGGGACATACACACATACACACCCCACAGGGACACACACACACGCCACAGGAACACACAGACCCCATAGTGATGGACACACACCACAGAGACACCCCTCCCCCAAAAGGTCACACACCACAGGGACACCCCTCCCCCCAAAAGCACACACACCACAGGGACCCCCCACTGGGAAACACACACACCACTGGGACACACACACAGCCCAGGGACACACACACCCCAGGGACACACACACCACACAGACAGACACAGATGTGCACCAATCACCTCACACAACTCGCCTCATACGTCTGGTATCTTTAATTTCCAAAAATAAACATCTGATTAAAAACAGCCAATGTGCAACACATGTGCCATATAGGGAATTAAGGCAGATGTCAGTCACATGAGCTGTCTTTTATATGTATGTGTGAGGTAATATATTCTGTCTGGCTGGGGGGAGGGTTTACTGTTGGCTGGAGATTTATTAGGCTGCCTATAGCAACCAATCACAGCTCAGCTTCTATTTTCTTACAGGTCATTAATATGACATATTCAAATTCTATTTTATTTATTAACCCGGGCGTAGCTGGGTACTACGGCTAGTATATATATAGAAAAAAAAATATTTTTTTTTTGCTCAAAAGATACCGGTCTTTAAAGGAGACCCCCTACCCATGGCCTTACCTTCATTGGTGTTGGAGATGTGGAGCTATTATGTGAATATTCAATAAAAGTTATCTTTTAAGCAAAAAATAAATAAATAAAGCCCCATGGAGCCTATTGCTGGATTTCTGCTCTCTTGGATTTCAAGGCCGCCCTCCAGTCTTCATATCTCTTCCGTGCGAGCTGCCTCCATAACAAGGGGCATCTGCCCTGAATCTCCAGGAGAAGAACGGTGAGCCGGCTTTTCAACATTTATTTTTATGAAATATATTATATATATATATGAAAAGAGAGTGTAAAAAAATCAATAAATTATTCAATCATAGCATTTTTCTCTATCATTCTTGAAAAAAATTGTAAAAAATGTTTTCAAAAACTTTTGTAAAAAGATGCTGATATTAGTTAGCTAAAACACTTCTCATATAAAAACGTATTAAACTCTTTCCATAATGTCATTAAGGCCATTGGACACATTTTTCGCCTTAATTCTATGTCTGTTCAGGCAAAAAATGTGTTTTTGAAACATAGCCTGTCCAGACACCTATTGCTGAAACATGGAAAACATTATAATGTGACTGTAATCCCTGAAGGAGCAAATACCTGTTGAAACCATGAAGAGGATTAACATGCTTAATCATAAAGAACCTAGTGGATTTATTGTTTACAGACGCTGCATCCCAATGGCCTTAATGACATTGTGGAAAGAGTTTAATAAGTTTTCATATGAAAAGGTTTTTAACTAACTAATAACTGCATCTTTTTAGAAACATTTTTTTTAAAGATTTTTCGCATTTTTAAGGATTTTTTTAGGAATAATAGAGAAAAATGTTATGATTGAATAATTTTCTTATTTTTTTGAAGTTCTGTCTCTTTATATATATATATATATATATTATATAATATAGTAATGAGACAAATTGGATAGCTGTGGATGAATCCCCACCCTCGGTTGAATGCTTTTATCCTATCTGTATATTTTTATAACCTATAAAAAAATGGGTATAAATCCTTCAAGTAGACTTACCTCCAAATAGATGTTTCTCCAAATAGGAGTGTCTCCAAATAGGAGTGTCTCCAAAGATGTTTCAGAAATTCTATAATCCAAAATCGTTATCCAAATCAATCACAAATCCACCAGGAGTCTTTTGATATCTGCTGGGAGCTAATATCAAATAACACTGTGTCATTGAATCCAGTGGGTTTTAAAGCCCAGTCCACTATGATGTCACAGAGACCCTGATGTCATCATGCAGCAAGGTTCTAAACAGAAGTGGGTTGGATATTACCATGGTAACAAGGAGCAGAACAATTCATATAACCTCCTAATATTCTTTGTATTGTTCTTGTAGACCATAGAGGGACAATGCTAACCGAAACTTCTCAACTCCTAGATTATGTCCTCGTCGACCCAGGTAGCAGTGTAATCTGTCTAAGGTGCATATGCCTGGTCTGCCAACAGGTACCCATCTGTATGCATTCAACCCATACACTATGAATACACCTTCAGGCAGAATACTGCCTTGTACATAAGCAATTGGCTTATTAACCCCTTCACCGCCGGGCAATTTTTCATTATTCCCTCCCCTTCGTCCATAACTTTTTTATTTCTCCTTCAATATAGCCATATTAGGGCTTGTTTTTTGCGGGACGAGCTGTACTTTTGAATGAAATAATTTATTTTACCATATAGTGTACTGAAAAGCAGGAAAAAAGTTTCAAGTGTAGTGAAGTTACAAAAAAGTGAAATCATATTTTAATTTTTAGTTTTCTTTTATTCGCCATGTTCACTATATGGTAACACTAACAGGACGGTGTGACGCCTCGGGTCAGTATGAGTCTGTAGATACCAAACATGTATACTTTTACTGTTATCAAAGTGGTGATAAAAAAATTCAGAAGTTTTTAAAGTAAAAGAATTACACTTTTGCGCCATTTTCCGTGACCTGCAGTGTTCTCATTTTTTGGGATCTGGGGCTGTGTGATGGCTTATTTTTTGTGGCTTGAGCTGTCGTTTCTAATGATAACATTTTCAGGAAGATGTGCTGTTTTGATCGCCCATTATTGCAATTAATCGTAATGTTGCCGCGACCAAAAACACATAATTTTGGTGTTTGGACTTTTTTTTTCCATTATGCAGTTTACAGATCTGATTAATTGAGTTTATATTGTGATAGATCGGGCGTATCTGAATGCAGCGATACCAAATATGTGTATTTTTTAAATTTCTTCAATAGTTTTTTTTTCAATGAGGCAAAAGGGGAGTGATTTGAACTTTTAGTTTTTTTTTTCATATTTGGAAAAACTTGATTATCTTTTTTTGTTTTTAAATCATTGCTGTCAGTGACTGACAGCGCCATCCAGAGCACCACGGCACATATCGTTCCATTCCCCGTCGGTATTGGTAACTCCGCTGTTACTTTGACAGCCCGGGGTCCTGTGATGACCCCAGAAGCTATCTGCAATCACTTCCTGTGTATGGCAGGCGAGCTCCGGCATGCACATGAAGTGATCATTTCTGCTATATAGAGAGGTGTTGAAGCATGTCTCTACATAGCAGAAATGATCGGACTGTGCAGCACCGAGGTCCCCTAGTGGGTCATGTAAAATAAAAAAAATAAAGAAAAATGTTTTTACAAATATGAACCCCCCTTTTTGCCCCCCTTAAAAATAATAGTATTAAAAATATAAAAAGACACATATTTGGTATCGCTGCATTCAGAAATGGCCGATCTAACAAAATATAAAATCAATTAAACAGATCGCTGAACTGTATAACAGAAAAAAGCTCAAAAGACAAAATTATGTCTTATGTTTTTATTTGATCGCCGCACCATTGCAATAAAATGCAATAACGAGGGATCAAAAGATCCCATCTATCCAAAAATTGTATCATTAGAAACATCAACTCAAGACGCAAACAATAAGCCTTCACACAGCCCCAGATCCCAATAAATCAGAATGATACGGATCATGGAAAATGGCGACAAAAGTGCACTCTTTTTTTTAACCCTAGAACGTGTAACCTCGGCATTTTACACCCAGCAGATTACTTTATTTCCTATTTTGTGCAAAATTACTTTAGTTGGAATTTGGAGACTCTAGGTTTTCCTCAAGTGTGTTGTTGTTGGTAATATCCAGTTGTTTATATCATTTTATGTGATGGCATTTTGATATAACAATGCTTTTTTGGGAGCCCCATATACGTCACACATTCTCGGGTTAAAAATGTCAGATTTTTTTTCACCACTTAGATAAAAGTAAAAGTACAAATGTTTGGTATCTATGAACTCGCACCAACCCTAGGCATCATACCGACATGTCAGATTTACCATGTAGTGAACATGGTGAATGAAAAAAATCAATACCAAACTTGTAATTGCACTTTTATTGCAATTACACTGAAGTTGGAATTTATTCCATTTTCCTGTAGATTTCTTGGTAAAATAAATGATTTTATTCAAAAGTGCAACTCATCCCGCAAAAAACAAGCCCTCATATGTCTATATATTTTTTTTATCCAATAATGTTTATTGAAAGTTATCACATACAACTAACAACAAAACCAAGTAACAGGGTAAAGACAAATACATGTCTCATCACAGAACTGAGGGGTTGGGGTGGGGTGGGGGGGCAAGAATTGGACAGAATAAGATCTACAATGATACCCCGGGTGGTAGCGAAGTAGATGAGTTAAGGTCAAGTATTATTGTAAAACCGGTACAGCTGAAGGGTGTGCTTCCCAGCCTGACCAGGAGGCAAGGACACGGTCTCTAGAGGTAGTGTCAAGAGAAAGGTAGTATTCATGGTGAAAAAACATATTAAGTCTCTCCACGACATCCCCAAATGAGTGGTGCGGTGGGAACGCCATTTTGTTGCTATACTAATTCTAGAGGCCGTTAAAAAGTTCAAAACTATACTTGTGAAATCTCGTGGAAGGGCGTCTATACCAATGTTTAAGACTGCTAATTGAAGTAGGAGCTGGAGATCAAGACCCGTGACCGTTTTCAGTAAGTTGGCTACTACAGCCCAAAAGGGGGCAATTTTTGGGCAGAACCACCACATATGGACCAGCAATCCCACCTCACTACATTGCCGCCAACACAAGGGTGACTGACTGGAAGACATGCGGGCCAGGCATAGTGGGGGACAATACCACCTCAAATGTACCTTTTTCAGTGCCTCCAGATGTTTAATGCACCTAGAAGCTTTCTGGACTGCCCTCATTCCAGCCTCTATTGAGCCCTGAAATTTTAAATCTTCCTCCCAGCGCCTCATATAACTAGGCCTGGTAGGGAACAGAACATTATTACTACATTTATAAACACCAGTGAGAGCTTTAGTACGCAAAGGAGAGATGAAGAACCTCTGATAGAAGGAGGGGTCAGCAGGAGTCCCAGAAGACATATGGCACTCAGACACATTGAAAAAATGTGATATTTGGGCATATTGGAAGTGTTTGCCACTCCCAGGAATAGCTCACATAATTTGGCAAAGGGGATCACCTCACTCTTGCGGGTTATATCGGCTAAAGTCGAGTTCCCAGCTAGTTCCCAAGATTTAAGGTTTAAATACGGGATATGGAAAGTAAAAGCCCTGATGCCGATGTCCTTGGGAAAGAGGGAAATGCAGTCTGCCACCACCTCTCTCCAATGTGTTAACAACGTCTGCATGGTAGGCAATGTCAACTTCAAGGTTGTAGGGCATACGGACTCTGCCGCCAATAGGTGACGGAGCGAGCTTCCCGTAACAAAAAGGGACTCCAAGTGCACCTAGCCCAGGGACCGGTCCTCGGACCACCAATGTTTCGTCTCTTGTAGAATCCTGGCTTTGTAGTATCTGGCAATGCTAGGGACACCCATACCTCCCTGAGCATAAGGTAAATACATTATATTCCTAGTCACTCTGGGTCTTTTATTCGCCCATACATATCTATTAACTACCCGTTGGATCTGGTTTAACAGCCATGATGGAATGGCCATAGGGAGGTTTCTAAAAGGGTACAACATTTTTGGGAGAAGGAGCATTTTGAAAGCATGAATATGTGCTATCCAAGATAAAGCTGAAAGTGGGTGCTTAGAAATTTCTCTGGTCAGGGTGGAGAGAAGAGTCTCTACGTTGCAAGAAATCAGACGGTGTGTTGGGGTCAAGGTAATCCCTAAGTAAGGGATGCCATCGTCTAGTCATTTAAAGGGAAATTTTAATGTTAACTTCTCCCTAAGTGCAGTAGGTATTGAGATGGGGAATACAAGGGATTTCCCTGCATTCAGCTTATAGTGTGAGAAGCTTGAAAAAAGGGACAAAGTCGACATAACCGTCATAAGGGATTTTTCTATATTGGTACATACTATGATGATATCGTCCGCATATAATCCTATGGTATGGGTGTCCAGATCTACTTGGAGACCAGTGATATCAGGGTGGGACCTGATTGCTTCCGCTAGAGGTTTGATTGCCAACGAAAAAATTATAGACGACAGGGGGCAACCCTGACGGGTCCCATTGGTTATCTTAAAGTTAGATGACAGGAACCCCGAGGATAGTACTTTAGCATTTGGGTTGAAGTACAGAGCCAATATGATGGCAAGAATAGGGTCTGAAAATCCAAAGCTCTCTAGCACAGAGCCCAGATATCCCCAGTGCACCCTATCAAAGGCTTTCTCAGCGTCCAGGGACAGAAGCGCACTGGGGACCCTAGACCTCTCCACCACCCTAATGAGATTTATAAATCTCCTCATGCCATCTTTGGTCTGTCTCCCCGCCATGAAACCAACCTGATCCACATTGATCAATGACAGGATGATCTGCAGGAGTCTTGCCGCTAATAATTTAAAGAATATTTTTACATCACAATTAAAGAAAGCTATGGGACGATAGCTCCCAGGGTCATCCGCCGGTTTACCAGGTTTAGGTATGGTGACAATGGTGGCTTCCAGGTTTTGTGGGAAATAGAAGCAGAGTTTTGCCAGTAATTACAAACTCTCAGCAGGAAAGTGTTCAATATCAAGGAAAATAATCTATAGTAATCATTGGGAAGACGGTCAGGGCCAGGGGCTGAGTGCCGCATAGTGTTCTTAATGATGGTGCCAATTTCAGTCAAAGAAATAGGGAAGTTCAGGGCTTAGATTTGTTCAGGGTTAAGGCTGGGGAGAGCAAGACTATTAAGACATTTTTGAATCTCTTCTAGAAAGGGGGGAGGATTGGAGGGATCATTTTTGATATTATATAGTTGAGAATAATAGTGAGCAAAAACATTTGCGATGGCAATAGGGTTACCTTGCAAGATACCAGTATGATCTTGTAAAGCTTCTATTTGAGATGAAATTTCTTTCTTTTTAATGCGTTTGGAGAGCATCGCTCCCGCCCTGTCACCCATGGCATAAAACGCCGACTTTGTTTTCCTTAGATTCCTCTCATGCTGAGCTAGCAAAAAGGTGTGGATTTGGATGTGGGTTTGCATTTGTTGTTTCGAGACAGAGGGGGAGGGATTGTTTTTGGTAATCCTCTCTAAAGTTTGTAAAAAGGAAACCAGCTCCGTCATAGTCCACTCTTTCTCTTTCTGCAGAATATGCCATGTATAAAGGCTTTATGGGATTCCCAGAGGGTCTTGTCTGATACCTCAGAATTGTCATTAATAAAGAAGAAATAATAAAGTCGATACTTGCTCTACAACTTGCCGACTAAACAAAAAACCTAGGTTCAATCTCCAACTCCCCCTATGTCCCATAAAATTGTTGGAGATAGCAATTCAGGGTAGGCTGGATGGTGTTACAATCCACTGTTTGGCAACTCAATCTGCAGGTGCCAGCCACTTAAGTGTTGATGTCTTTTTAACTATTAAGTCCACTGATGGATAGGGCAGGAGTGCTGAAAAGATGAAATTCTGCAGAGAGTATTGTGTCAGGAAGCCAGGGGTTAATGTGGACACTTTCACAGCCCCTGCACACAGTTCAGTTACAGCCAGTACTTAAGCCGCGGCCGCTGTCCATGGAGGTGATGCTGAAATGTTCATCCATCTCCATGGAGATGAACATTTCAGCATCACCTCCATGGACAGCGGCAGCGGCTTAACTACCCTATTATTCTAAGTACCTGGGACAGCTCCACATTGATGAGCTGTCCCAGGAGGAGCATATACGGTAATAGCGTATCTACCTCGCCCTGACAGCCAGGACCCGCCGGCTGTCAGAGCACATGAATGAAAGCTGACAAATGCCGGCTAGTCTGTAATATAGCAATTTAACCCCTGAACCACCAATGATTATAAGCACCATGTCTCTAGGGAGGGGGGCAATCCCTGGAGACATGGTGACAAGGTAATTGCCCCATATTAACCGTTTATGCCCGGGACACATTGACGCATATGCAGCATCTGTGCTCATATGCCGCACAGATGCTGCATATGCACTTTAACCCCCTAAATTAAAAAGAGGTGCCCAGCAGCTGGGTGCTCAGTAATCATCTGGCACCGCTGACACAGCGGTGCAAGATGATTACTTACTGTACAGGCAAAGCGGGACATTTAAACTCTGTGGCTTTGACAGCCGCAGAGCTTTAATTTCCCGACAAATGCTGCCCGTGGTCCTTCAGGACCATGGACAGCATCACAAACACGCACCACACACGCACTCACACCTCACAATCACAGCACATTAACATACATACAGCCAGCCACACTCATCATACACACCATACTCGCACCATACACACCCACAAACACGCACAGCAGTCGCATCACTGTAATGCATCAAAAATGCGGCGTTTTTGATGCATGATAGTGTGCCTCCACCCTAAGTCCTTTTATTGCAGTGGAGAAATTTTTACATGGTGCAGGGAGGTAAAGAGACGGACAACGAGTCATTTCACACCAAAGTGGTGTTTCCACTGGTCCAGTGGACCAGCGGACAAGTGGAAGCACCACTTTGGTGCAAAACGACTCGTTGTCCGATTCTTTCCCTCCCTGCACCATGTAAAAATTTCTCCACCGCAATAAAAGGACTTAGTGCAATATCTATGCGGGTGAGTGCACCTTTTTTTAAAACTTATTCAAAGATCTCTTGCGGTAGCACCCCGCAAAATAAGCACTTTTAATATTGTGCCATTAAACACAGTAAGTATGCATTTAGGGATTGTTTAGGTTTGGTGCCCAGATTTTTTCCTACCTGATCTCCAAGAAAACAATTAGTAACACATTATTCTGTAAGGATTAAAATCCTGCAGTGCCCGCAAAGTCCCACTGCTCAAAAAGGCACATGTGCAGGCTTGTCTAAAGTTTGCAGATGAACACCTTGGTGACTCTGAAAGTGATTATAAGAAGGTGCTGTGGTCCTATGAGAAAAAATTTAGCTCTTTGGCATTAACTCAGCTCGCCGTGTTTAGAGGAAGAGAAATGCTGCCTATAACCCAAAGAACACCATCCCCAAAGTCAAGCATGATTTGGGGGTGTTTCTCTACTTAGGGCACAAGACTACTTCACCGCATCGATGGGACAATGGATGGAGTCATGTACTGTAAAATCCTGAGTGACAACCTCCTTCTCTCATTAAAAATGGGTCCTGGCTGGGTTTTCCAGCAGGACAATGACCAAAAGCATACAGCCAAGGCAACAAAGGAGTGGCTCAAAAAGAAGCACATTAAGATCTCCAGACCTTAATCCCATAGAAAATTTATGGATGGAGCCGAAACTTTGCATTGCCAAGCGGTAGCCTCAAAATCTTAAGGATTTAGAGATGATCTGCAAAGAAGAGTGGATTAAAATTCCTCCTGACGTGTGTGTACACCTAATCATATCTACAAGAAATGTCTGACTGCTGTGCTTGTCAACAAGGGTTTTGCCACCAAGTATTAAGTCTTCTTTGCCAGACGGATCAAATACTTATTTCCCTTTGCAAAATGCAATTACATTTATATAATTTAGACAATGTGATTCTCTGGATTTTATTTTTGATATTCTAACTCTGTTAAAATTAATCTACCCTTAAAATTATAGACTGTTCATGTCTTTGTCAGTGGGCAAACTTACAAAATCAGCAAGGGATCAAATACTTATTTCCCCCACTGTAGCTTATAGTTATAAAATTAAAGTGGGCTCCATTAATAATACCTAAAACAAGGTAAGGGTAGAGGAGTAACCATTGGAGCAATACTGGCCAGGGTCACACAAGGCCATTTGCTTTTTTAAGCCCTTAGAAAAACAAATCAGTTTTTCTAAGGGTGCCAATAGTGTCCCCTAAGGTGCTGGTCGTTTTTTGGAATTTTTGGACTTAGTCATTTTTTCACCAAAAACACATGTGTTAACGCATGCGTCAACGCATGGTGCCTATATGTGCCATGCGTTAACACATGTGTCTCCCATAGGGCCCCATGTTAAAAAAAAGCATGCATTTTCTTTACAGCACCAGCTTTGGGATGCTGCACAAAAATGCATGCGTTTTTTGAAAAACGCACCACACACATGCGTTAACACATATGCGTTTTTAGACTTTGAGAAAAAAATTGGCAAAATGATCCCAAAAACGGATTTAAGCCAAAAACGGATGGTTTATGTGACCCTGGCCTATGTTTTGTTCCAACTTGACCTATAAACAATAGTATAAATTAGATTTGCTGCAATGGAGGATTGCCAAGTTTTTGAAGTCGTTAACGAATTATCTTATTTTTAATATATGAATTCAAGAAAAAATATCATTTACTAATTCTCATTAAATACAATTATATTATATTATTATATTCCAGGGGAACCAGAGACAATTTTAAACAAAATATTGCTCTTTGCAAAATTAAATAAGGGGCTAACAAAATGCTAACAAATTGCACCATCACACAAAGACTTTTGGGATGAATTTGTTCAAGCGAGTTTCAGACTGTTAAATGAGTACTCATCGGCTATATATAAGTCATTCTGCACTTGTATTGTCGTGAACAGGTAGGATTGGGAAAACACAGTCTCTCTGTGGCTGAACCTCCACCCAACTGGTTCCTGTACAGACCTCCAAAGAAGAAAGAGGAGAGTTTGCCAAGAACAACAATCACAACAGAGAAAGCATACAGGGAAAGACTATAATGCCATTGACAGTAAGCTAAGGGACAGTATGCATCTAAGTTTTCCTTCCAGCTAGATATCCAAAGGCTAATCCCTGTCCCCAAGATCACCAATTGTAACGTTCACAGGGTGAACGTCCAGGAATAGACCCACTGGGCTGAGGCACCAATCGCCACCTGGAAGATTGACCTGAATGGCTACCAAGTCTTCTGCTGAGCCTCAAGTGGAGAGATTAGGCTTATGCTGGTAGGTAGCCACCAAGTGCAACTCCATGGGGTCTCAGTAGTAGTACCAACACAGCTGACTCAAGGGGTCGAACTCTTATGGACAGACCCAGACTCTGGTGTAGATACAGCGAAGACGGCTGGATGCAGACAAGTATAATCTCTGGGTAGGTGCAGCAGGTGAGACAACAGGATTGGGGCACACGATGCGGCAGCCGAATAGATGTGAAAGAGGCAGCAGCAGGACAGGTGCAGATGATGCGATGGGAGATGCGACAAACGGACTGATGCAGTGGATGTGGCAGAAGCATGGATGCGGACTGGAGTTTGTGCGGCGTGTGCGGGTCCTGAGAGCAGAAAGCATCAGAAGTAGCCCAGACAGACACTGTGGAACTGTTGGAGGAGTGAGCACACCATGCCAGGGTCTCACCTAGATTTCCCATTTCCCCCTCCCCAAGGGAGTGAAGGGGCATGAGAGCAAGAAAGAGCACAGGGAACTCAGGCAAGGCAACAGATATAGCAGGAATTTCTCCAGATGGAAGCTTACCTGCTGTAATAGGAACGACACAACAGCTTAACAGCAACGAGCTCCTCCACAGGTAGTAATACGAATTCTATATCTGACATGGAGTGATGTCAGGAGCAAGTATATATAGCAGAAGGGGGAAACAATCTCAAGCTGCACCTGGAATGAAGACTATGATAATACTCAGCCAACAAGGAAGAGGTCCGCAACGTACATCAGCTAAATAACAACTAAGTGAGCTTTACAGAAGGCCTCCAATCAATTGAACAAGACCTGGAGCCTAGGGGGCCCCAAAAGTCCTTTTTGGCCTATAGAAAAAGACTAATTTTATTAAAGATTTGCAATAATTGGGGGCCCCATTTGAGCTTTTGCAACGGGGCCAGTGAGTTTCAAGTTACGCCAGTGTCTACATACAACACTGCACAGAATACTACAGTGTCTAAATGAGATAAATATAATCCCAAGGCACAAATATAAAATTACAGGGCCATATGGTAAAGTGCAGAATGCATGGAGAGATTCTAAAGTGCATGGTATGGCTAAAATGCAGAGACCCACATAAGGAATCCCTAAAATAAGGCATAAAAAAATTATGTAAGCTGCATCATATGATACTCAAAGGATATAGGGTAAGTCCCTAGAGACCGAGTTGGCAGTGGAAGACAAGGCACAATGCGTATCGCCGCTTGAGGCTTCATAAGGAGCTTTCATCTATCTAGCACAGGCCATTGCACCCTCATTATAATTCACATATATGGGTGCAAGTGAAACATTGCACTGCACTTGACATACATCTGAGTGCAGTGCAATATACACCAAGGCCGGCAATAGATCACTGTTGTATGACATTTGGCTCATGCTCGCCGCTCGGCTCTCACATCTGATGCAATACGCTAATGTGACTACAGTCTTACTAATATGCTTGATCTGTCCCTGTATAGTATAATGTTGTCAGCAGAACCTGCTGATTGCACTAATGTGCTGCAAACAATAATGTTTTTTGCTATGGTACAAATGTTTCAATCAGCCAGTAGTGTAGCTGGGTCGCCCCAGGCCCACTCACATGGTGATAGCATGCCGATACAATCCAACTTTGTTGTTGAACAGGGAACCATGGTATAGTGCATTGCTTTAGCTCTGTGGCCCATATAATGTCTGGAATGTGTGCAGAACATGGCATGATCAAGAGTCACCCTGATTGTGTCAGCATGCTAACTGTGCTAGCAGACTTGCTAAGATGCAGTGCTAGGTGAGTATAGTGTTTATTTCTTTAGTTTGTAAGGCTGGGGTCACACTTGCGTTTATTTTTTTTAAATTCTGATCCGGTTTTGAGCTTTCAAAAAGCTCAAAACCGCATCAGGAAACGCTCTTCATAAGAGCCCATTATAAATACCGGATTGCATTACATGCAATCCGGTTACCGCATCCGGTTCTGCAGCCTGCATGAAAAATCATGTAGTTTTCGGAGCAGTTCTAAGCCCCGCAATGCGGTAACCGCATTGCTCAGGATGTGTAATCCTGAGCAATGCGGTTACTGTATAGTTTGCTTATCCCGCGGCTGCCACCGGGATAAGCAAACTGTTAACAGTGTAAAAAAAGCTTTAATGTTAATAATAATTGTGCCCATCATGTCTCTAGGGGGTGCCCACCACCCCTAGAGACATGCTACCTACTCAGGTGGGCATGTTATGGGTTTATATTGCTTGTACAGTAAGCCGACTCCTGTCGGCTCTGTACAATTTTCTGAATGAAGCTGTGGCTTCACTGACAGCGGTGCGCATACTATATGTAATGTACGTATAGTATGTGCACTGTCCATGGTTGTGAAGGCTTTTACAGTAGATCTATGGCGCTGTGCAGCCCATAGATCTACTGTAAATGAGTACAGGACCTCAGACAGCGCACATACTATACGTACATTACATATAGTATGCGCACCACTGTCAGAGAAGCAGCGGCTTCATTCAGAAAATTGTACACAGCCGACAGGAGTTGGCTTACTGTACAAGCAATATTAACCCATAACATGCCCACCTGAGTAGGTAGCATGTCTCTAGGGGAGGGCCGGCACCCCCTAGAGACATGATGGGCACAATTATTATTAATACGAAACCTTTTTTCACAGTGATAACAGTTTGCTCATCCCTGCGGCAGCAGGGATGAGCAAACTGTACGGTAACCGGATAGCTCCGGATTACACATCCGGAGCAATCCGGTTACCGGATAGCAGCTTCAGGGACACATTTGTCATGAAAAATGTGTGTGAAGCTAATTACATTCACCGCATCCGGATCTGGATGCGGTGAACGCAATTGCGCTATCAAATGTGACCCTAGCCTAAGTCAGTAGTTGTAGGTGATGTGGGTGCATTATACCTTGCGGTGGGTCTATTACTATTAGACCATCATTTTGTGTGTGGTGGAGACAGTGGAGTCCATAATACCATGTAAGAGGCTGTGAGGTCCATCATACTGTGTAAGGGGCACACTCTCCATGCTGCACACAGTATATGGTGCACATATACCGTTACACAAGTTACACAAAGTCCATGCTACACACATGCACTCAAGCACTCCATACTACACACAGACTGTGTGTTACACACTCTCCTCCCCTTCAGTTTATTTAGGCTGTCAATTTAATTCCTTCAAATTCCTGCTTGGTAAGAAAGCTTTGGTCACACAACCAGGGGCCGCTTTACACACACCAACTTCTGTGACCAACTTCTGAACAGATCTCTGGTTGCAGTGAAATCATGGACACATTGCTCCATTTTGTGGCTGTGTACAAATCTAACAATGTGTCCATGATTTCACTGCAACCAGAGATCTGTTCAGAAGTTGGTCACAGAAGTTGGTGTGTGTAAAGCGGCCCATGTCTTCCAAAATACCTCTACATATAAACCTCATCAGTGCACTTATGCTGACTAGCATTGTCAGTGCAGTGTCTGATTTGTAAGAGCCAGGTGTCATAGGCTAGGGTTACATATAGCAATCCATTTTTGAAAGTGTTTTCCATGACCAATCTGGTTTTTTTTGGGGGTGTTTTTTGAGCCTCCTGTGCCCCTGAACATTTTTTGCAGGAAAAAAATAGGGTTTCTTTTATCGGCTTGTGGAGCCTAAATGAATCACAAGCAGAGCAGCAACTAAAATCAGACCTTTATTGGCCCCTTGTGATGCCACAACATGTTTCAACAGTACTGTACTGTCTTCAGCTCCACAAGCCGATAAAAAAAACTATTTTTTCCTGTATGCTACCACTCTCTCTGGGAGTTCGGCAGGAGCTGCTTTAGTGGATCACAACACCTAATAAGCTGAAGGACCTCTGGACATCACGCTGAGGAGCCGCAGGACTGACATAGGAGGACACGCCACTCGGGCACCGCGACCAGAGGACATAAATTCCATAGGAGGCTTTATCCGGTTATGCTGGGTTGCACAACCCCCCAAGGTGAGCGGCCTAACAGCCCCCCTTAATTCTTATTCCTGGAAGGTCCTTTCACAGGGAGCGCTCTCTTTTCTCTTTTCTGTCCTGAACGTTTTTTGGGCTTAGTCATTTTTTGCCAAAAAATGCTATAAAAAACGGATCCGTTTTTAAACTGCACCCAAAAACGTTCCCAACAACGTTTTTGGCTAAAACACGCTCCTAGCTATGATTTTGGGTGCAGTAAAAAACGGATAGGTTGTTTATTACATATAATCCGTTTTTCCATCAGTTTTTGGACTTAGAAAAAAAAATGCAAAAACTGATGCCAAAAACGGACCAAGGGCTTATGTGTGACCCTAGCCATAGACTGATTACACTCTGAACTTGGAGCTAAGTAGGGTCTTGCTGTGGACTTATTTGAACATGGGGGCCTTGGGTAACTGCCTAGTTGGCCCCATTTCCCTCAGCCAATGTCAGTCCTGAGTAGAATACAAATATATTGCACTAAAAGGAAGATGTTCTACTTAATGATCTGTAAGAAAGCAGTAAAAGGTTTAATCAATAGCTTACAATTTCAAGACCTGTCCAATTAGTATCATTATAACCTGACTTATTACACCACTAAGGAACCTCTGGAATTTAAGGTACACAGAAAAAGAGTCAATAATACAATGTCAGGGCTATCATACTGTTTCTGTGAGGGAACGGTGTGGGGCCATCATATTGTGTATGTGAGGGGACTGTGTGGGGCCATCATACTGTGTAGGAGGGGTTGTGTGGGCCTTCATACTTTGTAAGAGGGGTTGAATGAGCCGACCTACTGTGTGGAGTGCTGTGGGAAAATCAGGAAACAAAATTGCTTTATAAGAGCACTCTAAACAATATTATATGTTACTGGAACTTATTACATTTTAGGTTTTCTTGGTATTGTAAATATCATTGGGACACTAGCTTTATCGTTACTTTTTAGGGGGCAAAATGTTCACACAATTATTTTCAAGGGTCTCTCAAGGAGGCTATTAGTAAAATTGCCTTCAGATATAAAAATACTATCTTGATGGCATAAAGGGTTTTATTTGATTACTAAGGTGTATTAGGCATTATTAATTATCAGCAATTAAGAAGAGTGATAGTGCAGTGGCCCGGTCTAGATTCTGTCTGTCCTTTAAGCACCCCTGGACTGTGAGTAGCTCCTGCACTACACCTCATCTAGCTACTGTTTCCGTTTATCCATTTCATTGACATTTTAGAGGCACCCTCAGTAAACCCATTTATATCAATGGTAGTTGTGATGAGTACTCATTTGGTGGTTCCGCATCATTTGCTTGTGAATTCTGGTTTATAATTATCTGCTACTGCTGGAGCGTGCCACATGCATCGGGATTCTAAGGTGGAGTAGCTGCAGTGTGCGCGTCGCGGCCATGTTGCGTGCAAGGTCGACTGTGGCCATGGCAGTGCTGCGAGCTAGTGAGTCGCCGTGGCTAAGCATCGCAATGGACACGTCGGCGCAATGCTCGCGCTATTCCACATGTGCTTTGCGTGTATCCACATGACCACGCCGGGCAAAAAGCATTCGCGAATATATAGAATGATGTGAGAATCTGAAACTAGAATTGGGTTTGTCTTATTGGCCGGTGACCAGCGTATGCTCAATAGGTGAAGGTGATTCCAGCGTCTGTTTAGACGCGGAGCTGGACATTTCCCTATTCTGGACAAGATGCCACAGGGAGTAGAGGGGTCTCCCACCCTTCCAGGCCAAAGTCTGGAAGTCATCTTTCCTAGCGGCCATACTAGCACGACAGAAGCTACTACCTGGATTCTCGAGTCCAAGTCTACGGCGTGTTCTTCAAACAGTAGGTTATAGTTGCATTAACTGTTCCTGTGCAGTAAACAGCACTATTCCTAGAAATTTTTGTGGTTATCATGGCGTGGACATGTGTGGGCTGGACAACAGGAAAAGTCAGCCTGGTTGCATTAGGTGCTGCAGCACTGCAGCTCAGTATTGTGAATTGAACAGATGGAGGGAGTTTGAGTGGGCATATATGGCGATGCTGTAAATGTACAGTAAGGTGTCTTTGTGTAAATTCTGAGATTACTATACCTGCAAAAAGCTTCATTTGTCTGAACAGTAAAGAAACGAAATTGGAAGAGTGGATGCTACATCTAGGATAAATTCAGTTAAACTCTTTATCTAATGTATTTTCTGTACTGTTTCATTTGGACTATTGCCAAGATTCCACTAGTAAAATTTACTCTGGGGTCCCATTGTTTGGCTACATGCACATATTACATTACCCTTGTTCACAAATTTACATATGCTTCTGTAAAATGAATAACTAAATGGATAACTTCTTAAATAATTGATAAGATACTGCCTATACCTGTGCATAGTGAATTAAGTATATTGTATCAATTGATGCTCATTTAGTGTGGTAAGGCCTAGTCTGCCCAGAGGCCCACCAGAGGGTTCACCAGTTCACCTGTAGGCCAGTCCATACCTGCTGTGATCTCATAACGTGTTTTCTAGGACTAGTATCTACCACTATACAGTCACCATATGGTAGTAATATTGGCCTTTTATTGTATTGTAACAGCATGGTCATCTGGTGTGGTTGCCTTCTATCCACTATGAGTGTGATGTATCATCATAGTTGGCAACATGCTTACTTAGGTTAGGGTCTATTGAGATGTGTTTTGGCATGCCAGGGCTGAACCATGAGCAACGCCTCTGTAAACACCTGTGATTCACCCCAGTGGGGGCTGTGGGGTACTCAGAGCCGGGCCTCTCTCTCTTTCGACGTTCTCGAGTGTCTTGGGGGGCTGTCATGGTGGCATGACCCGGTCTGTGGCCAGCCGGATGGGCGGTCAATAAAAAGGCAAAGGAAGTTTAAGGGTAAAGAGTTTTTGGAAAAAAAACGGGATTTGGGGGGTGATTGTCGTGATGCCACCAGTGGTATGTGCCTGTTAGTGGCCGCTGCTGCAGGCCAGGACCTCTGGGGATGGTGGAGTGGCAACTAGGATGATGTCGCTCCCCACGAGTGGAGCAGGTTCCCCAGGGCATCCAGAGAAAGGGGTTGTTGGAGTTCTTGGCTGGCTGCAGGGCGAGATCAGGGCAACTCTCAGGCAGGCTCCTGCTGCCTGCGCAGAGTTTCAGTCTATCTCTCCTCAGGTGGAAAATAAATAGTCTCACACAATGCTGAGTTCCAAACCCGGTTTACTGAGCTCTTCTTTGCACGCAAAACAGGTTGCAGCTGAAGTACAGTGGCAGTCCAGGTAGTCCTTAGCAACGAGGATGGCTTGTCCAGTACACCTCTTTCATGTGCCTTCCCTCACGGGTCTCTCTTCTTTAGCACTAGCTGTTCTCCTCCTTCCTGCACGCGCCTCCACGTACAGAGCCGCCCCAATCCAGCAGCCACGGGCCTTCGTGGGGCAACTTGCCATGTCCCATGGCCCTAGTATGGCTGCCTTCTGGGTGGATATGCCGGGAGTTGGCCACAGCTCCTCAAGATCTCATGGCCGCCGTTTCGGTGGTTGGAGCTTGGAGTCTTCTCGCCACCTTCAGGGCCGGGTCCCTGCTGCTCGCCCTGCCCTTCCGCTTCACTTCAGATTCAGGCGCACGGGAGGATCACTCACTGCCCATGTCCCTAGGGCTCCCTCTGTCTCTTCATGGTCTCTGGCCTCGGGACCCAGGATGAGCCTCATCGCAGCTCAAGTCCTCCGGGTCCTTCCTCTCTGTCCTTCCTCTCTCACTGACCTACTCTACTCAACTGCCCCGTACAGTGCATTGTAAACGTATTTGGCCCCCTTGAACTTTTCAACCTTTTGCCACAGGTTTCAAACATAAAGATATAAATTCTAAAGTTTTTGTGAGAATGAACAACAATTGGGACACAATCGTGAAGTGGAACGAAATTTATTGGATATTTTAAACTTTTTTAACAAATAAAAAAAATGAAAAGTGCGGCACGCAATATTATTATTATTAATATTATTCAGCCCCTTTACTTTCAGTGCAGCAAACTCACTACAGAAGTTCAGTGAGGATCTCTGAATGATCCAATGTTGTCCTAAATGACTGGTAATGATAAATAGAATCCACCTGTGTGTAGTCAAGTCTCCATATAAATGCACCTGCTCTGTGATAGTCTCAGGGTTCTGTTTCAAGTGCAGAGAGCATCATGAAGACCAAGGAACACACCAGGCAGGTCCGAGATACTGCTGTGGCAATGTTTAAAGCTGGATTTAGATACAAAAAGATTTCCCAAGTTTTAAACATCTCAAGGAGCACTGTGCAAGCGATCATATTGAAATGGAAGGAGTATCAGACCACTTCAAATCTACCAAGTCCCTCAAAACTTTCATCTCAAACAAGGAGAAGACAGATCAGAGATGCAGCCAAAAGGCCCATGATAACTTAGGATGAACTGCAGAGATCTACAGTTGAGGTGGGAGAGTCTGTGCATAGGGCAACAATCAGTAGTACACTGCACAAATCTGGCCTTTAAGGAAGAGTGGCAAGAAGAAAGTCATTTCTCAAAGATATCCATAAAAAGTCTTGTTTGAAGTTTGCCACAAACCACCTGGGAGACACTAAACGTGGAATAAGGTGCTCTGGTCAGATGAAACCAAAATCCAACTTTTTGGCCACAATGCAAAACTACATGTTTGGAGTAAAAGCAACACAGCTGATCACCCTCAAAACACCTTCCCCACTGTCAAACATGGTGGTGGCAGCATCATGGTTTGGGCCTGCTTTTTTCAGCAAGGACAGGGAAGATGGTTAAAATTGATGGGAAGATGGATGGAGCCAAATACAGAACCATTCTGGAAGAAAACCTGTTGAAGTCTGCAAAAGACCTGAGACTGGGAAGGAGATTTATCTTCCAGCAAGACAATGATCCCAAACATAAAGCAAAATGTACAATGGAATGGTTCAAAAATAAACATATCCAGGTATTAGAATGGCCAAGTCACATCCAGACCTGAATCCAATCGAGAATCTGTGGAAAGAGCTGAAAACTGCTGTTCATCAAACGCTCTCCATCCAACCTCACTGAGCTCCAGCTGTTTTGCAAGGAAGAATGGTCAAGAATTAAAGTCTCTCGATGTGCAAAACTGATAGAGACATACCCAAGTGACTTGCAGCTGTAATTGCAGCAAAAGGAAGGGGACCGAATAATATTGCACGCCCCACATTTCAGTTTTTTATTTGTTTAAAAAGTTTAAAATATCCAATAAATTTCCTTCCACCTCACGATTGTGTCCCCCTTGTTGTTGATTCTTCGCAAAAAATTATAATTTATATCTTTATGCTTGAAGCCTGAAATGTAGCAAAAGGTTGAAGAGTTCAAAGGGACCAAATACTTTTACAAGTTACTGTACTTCCTGTGGTGTTTCTCCTTTGTTTCTTTCCTTTCCCTGACCACTTCCTGCTCACTGTCCACCCAACACCTTTCTCCTCCCGCCATCCCACAGGCTGCCTGTGTCATCCCACTACCTGGGTTCACCCGCTTTCCCTGGGTACGGGTGTGTTGGGTGTGTTTGTGGGTGACTGGACTTACCGAACCTGGTTTCCGCAGATGGGAATACTACCCCCGGATGTGGGTGCAGTACCCTTGGTGGCGAACGGACCGCAGGGCTACCACGCCTGATTAATGAGTATATTTATCATTGATTGATTGACAAGTTTATATTGACAAATGCTTGTCTGTGTGGACAGCATTTTTAAATGTGGAGGCTAGACACACTCCATGATTCCCAAACACACATACATACACTCACACATCATACTGTACACACTATATCTCACACACCACGCTCCTCCTATTTTGTTCCTCCAGACTCCTGACTTTAAGGACCTTTAAGGTCCTTTACTCACATGACCATAATGTAATCAAAGGAAAGGTCATTCTACACTTCTAACCTCAGAAACTCCACTGATAATGCAGTTTCTGGTTTGTAAAGGCTGGGTGCCACAAACTGACCAGCACACCAAACTTGCAGCTATGTAAGGCCTTCCCTTCGGCCCCTTTATGGATGAAGGCCCAGGACAACTGCCCAGTTTGTACACCCACACCCGACCAAAATTCTACTCTGAGAGAAATCCATATATACTGTACTATTAGGCAGTTGTTTTGCTTAATGAGCTGTAAGAAAGCAGTAAAAGGTTTATTAATCAACAGCTTTCACTTCCAGACCTAATTAGTGTCATTATAACCCGGCTATTTGTACTGCTAAGACAGCTCTGAAGTGCACAGAAAAATTGGCAGGTGAGTGCTCCTGTGACCTGAACTTAGAAGCCCCAAAACAGAAAATTTAAATGATAAAGTTATTTTTCAGAATATAAATCATTCTTCAACCTGTTTATTCTCACTATTGTCAAAACACCCTAAATTAAATGCCATAACGGGATTTTTCTTTATTTTAAATATAAAATGAACCATGAAAAAAAAGTAAGGAAGACTGTGGATATACAGTATAGGTGCTGCCTGAGCTATTGCATAGGGAGTCAATAGATAAGATGGTCGACTGGCACCCTAAAAGCAACTTCCTACTGTCTTTAATTTTACATATGAAGAGCTGAGAAAATGAATGTCACCGCTTATAATTACAGGGAGATTGTGCATTGGATAGTGCAGGTGCTCTATTGTATGTTAGCTAAGGAGCCCATATACTGCATGTTAGCAGATAAAAAACACGCGGTGTCAGAGGTTTGGAGCGCTAAAGAAACCACGAGTTGGTGATTATATTACCAATTTTATCTGCTGTTTTTTTATCTGCTAATCTCCTTCTCCCTTATGGGAGTGCGTGTGTGTGAGCTGCTCTAAGATCCACAGGACCTGGCAGTACGTCATAAAGACTCACCCTTGAACGATCAACTGATACACTGTGTGGAGCTGGGACGGAAGCCAGTGCATCGAGTCTGCCTCTTCGGGTGGAGGAGTGAAGGAGCTCACCTCCATCTCCGGAGGAACTAAAGAGCCGACCCTCAGGCCCGGAATATCAAAGGAGGAGGGAACATTGGACCCTGTCACTCGGTGACCCACATTAAGTCATCAGTCTGGTTGTGCGGGGAGTTGCACAACCAGTAAAAGTTAGTGCACACATAGTAAAACCGCGTATTAAGTTCCTTCAGTTGCAGTGTGGCGCAATATCTGTTTTTTCTTTCAATTACATATACTGCATGTTGGCAGGGTCACTAATGTGTTTCCTTTTATTGTGGCATTCCTGTCTCACATAATGGCACCATTCATAGTCAACCCTACCATCCTATCAAGCATGGCAGATCCTACTTGCATTTGATTAGTCTTGGAAATTTTAATCAATACATTCCAGAAGTGAGATTTATGCAGGCTATTCCTAATCGGTCCTGGTCATCTACTTCATGAACGCATAAGGTCCACCAACCCATCCCAGTGATACTCAACAAAATTGCCAAGTTGTTCCTTGAATGTATCTGTAGCCTATCTGGTCCTATATTCACACTGAGTCAACTAACATAAGGAATTGCACAGTGATGAGAAGGCTGGGGCTAAATAATGACTTTTGCCACAAGAGACACATGACCCGTGATCGCTGTGTGCCATTGCAACAATGCTGCATAGTCCAAATGAATGATTATAAATTGTTATCCACAATGTAGTGAGATTGTGGCTAGCATAGCGGTGGCTTTGGTGTCTTGAAGTTCACAATCTGACCCCATTCATTTCCATTATGCTGCAATGTAGCAGCAGTGAAGAGAACTCTTTAGCCAAGCAACTTGGGATTCAGGATCTGTGCATGCTAAATGTTCTCCTCCAAACTTTATCAGACCTTTCTTGTCGTTTTCTCTCCTTCTCTTACTTTAACTTTCTTTTCTTTGTCCCACTCTTATGGTACCTTTACACGCCGCCACAACAGGATGGATACCAACGGCTACTTCACGTGCACGAGCACGCCCGAACGGTTACCAACGGAAACGCACCCTCTTTACAACGCCGCCACAAGGTGCGCTACGCTACGCTACATCTACAGCTAGCTACATCGCCGGGTGTCGCAAGTAGCCGTCTGTAGCTCAGCGTACCTCATTTACACACCGCAATAACAAGCTAATATGGGCGGACCTGGTGCAGCAGGGACAGCACATAGGCGTGCCACAATTGTGGATTACAAGACGTCCGTACGCTGATAGGACAAAGCAATAATACCATGATTGGGCAGGCATCGCAGGAGGCTGATTAATACATGACGCCCGAGCAATTGCGTAGTGTGACTGGTCAGCTTCTTAAATATGCCGCCCTGTGCAGCGACAACCAATCGCAACGAAGGAGCTTCCTCCAATGATCGCTGAAGGGGCGTGGTATCCCGGAGCCTGGGTCACGCCTTAGCTACATTGCAGCTACATCGCCGGGTGTCCAGAGTTCCCTTCTGTAGCTTCTTTACACGCCGATACAGCTCGCTACAATCGGCGATGTTGCCATATGTTTATGTGCAGTGCACGGATACAGAGGTATCTGTAGCCGGCTGTGTCGTCCCGTCTTCAGACGCCGCTACTACGGGCGATATTGGCGCGACAAGCTACATTTGTAGCCTGTAGCGGGTTGTATGCATCCTGTTGTGGCGGCGTGTAAAGGTACCATTACTCCATTCCAGTTTTCCTCAGAGCTACAGTGCCTTGTGAAAGTATTTGGCCCCCTTGAACTTTTCAACCTTTTGCCACATTTCAGGCTTCAAACACAAAGATATAAATTCTCAATTTTTTGTGAAGAATCAACAAGTGGGACACAATCGTGAAGTGGAACGAAATTTGTTGCATATTTTAAACTTTTTTAACAAATACAAAACTACAAAAGTGAAGAGTTAAATATTATTCGGCCCCTTTACTTTCAGTGCAGCTCCAGAAGTTCAGTGAGGATGTCTGAATGACCCAATGTTGTCCTAAATGACTGGTAATGATATATAGAATCCACCTGTGTGTAATCAAGTCTCCATATAAATGCACCTGCTCTGTGATAGTCTCAGGGGTCTGTTTCAAGTGCAGAGAGCATCATGAAGACCAAGGAACACACCAGGCAGGGCCAAGATACTGTTATGGCGAAGCTTATAGCTGGATTTGGATACAAAAATATTTCCCAAGTTTTAAACATCTCAAGGAGCACTGTGCAAGCGATCATATTGAAATGGAAGGAGTATCAGAGCACTGCAAATCTAACAAGACCCGGCTGTCCCTCTAAACTTTCATCTCAAACAAGGAGACGACTGATCAGAGATGCAGACAAAAGGCCCATGATCACTCTGGATGAACTCCAGAGATCTACATCTGAGGTGGGAGAGTCTGTCCATAGGACAACAATCAGTCAAACACTGCACAAATCTGGCCTTTATAGAAGAGTCGTAAAAGAAAGCCATTTCCCAAAGATATCCATAAAAATTCTCATTTGACGACAAGCCACCTGGGAGACACCTAACATGTGGAATAAGATGCTCTGGTCAGATGAAACTAAAATTGAACTTTTTGGCCACAATGCAAAATGATATGTTTGACTTAAAAGCAAAACAGCTCATCACCCTCAAAACACCATCCCCACTGTCAAACATGGTGGGGGCAGAATTTATATCTTTATGTTTGAAGCCTTAAATGTGGCAAAAGGTTGAAAAGTTCAAGGGGGCCAAATACTTTCACAAGGCACTGTATCTTGATGTTGACTATACAGTATATTATAGTCCAATGCAGTATTTATATATATGGTAGAAAAATTAATTTCAATAAATTGAATTCTTTTTCGCAATAAGAACAGGAAGAGGGAAAATTCTTGGCACCTCCGGTAGGGATAAAATCAAACATTATTCAGCACGGATTAAAAGGGTCACATCATGGTCAGACGGGCCGCATTAAGTCTTTTCTAGAGATACCTATTGCGGTCCGTCTGACCATGATGTTACTGTGATGGATAAAGTTTAAAGACTTTATCCCTATCGGAGGTGCCAAGATTTTGTTCTCTTCCTGCTCTTTCTCTTGGACTGATGGAGCACCAGTGGAATTGTGCACTCCGGAGGATATACACCTTGACAGGTGTGCAACGCCGACCATTCAGAATAGCGGCACGCGGTATGCCGCCATATTTTAAATACACTGACTGCAGTGTATTTGAAGTATGGCGCCATACAGCGCGCCACTATTCTGATTGGTCGCGCGCTAAACGCGGCGACCAATCAGAATAGCGACTCGCTCTATGGCGCGATACTTCAAATACCCTGTAGTCAGTGTATTTCAAATATGGCGGCATTGCGCGCGCCGCTATTCTGATTGGTCGCCACGTTCAGCACACCAACCAATCAGAATAGCGGCGCGCGCAATGCCGCCATATTTGAAATACACTGTAGTCAGTGTATTTCAAATATGGCGGCATAGCGCGCCGCTATTCTGATTGGTCGCCACGCTGAATGCGGCGACCAATCAGAATAGCGGCGCGCGGTACGGCGGAAAATGCCGGCTGGCTCGCGGCTGGGTGGAGCTCAGCCACGGCCATGTACGGCACGGAGCACAGCGGCTTGCCAGCCAGGAAATGACCGGCTAAAGCCAGTCATCTCCCGGCTGACTCACCGCGGACCTCCGTGCCATAGGTAGCCGCGGCTGAGGTCCTGGCAGCCGCGGCTCGCGCTCGCTCCGGCCGGCGGCCCGTGGGTGGGAGACGACCGGCTAAAGCCCGACCGTGTGTGTCACTGTACTGGCGGCCGTAAGCGTGGCGGGGCTGGCTGAGTCCCGCTCCGCTTAAGGCCGCCATGTTGGTCCACGCTGGACGGGTGTAGCGTTGCGCTGACGTCACTTAGCCGATGACAAAGTGACGGAAGTGGCTTTCGGCTTTTATATATAATGGCCACTTTACACGCGCAACAGGAAGATAGAAAACGGCAAGTGTCGGAGACAATTGTACCTTTTACCTTCAAAACATCTTGCAGATACCTGATTTACACGCAGACACTTCTAGGTGTTTTGAAGGTAAAAGGTACAATTGTCTCCGACACCTGCCGTTTTCTATCTTCCTGTTGCCGCGTGTAAAGTGGCCATTATATATAAAGCTGAATGTGTGTATGTGTGTATGTATGTATTTCCGGGATTGGCATCTACACCGTCGCAACCACAGCCACAAAATTTTGCACAGTCAAACGTCTGGACCCCGAGAGCGTCATAGGCTATGTTGTGAGGCGAAATTTTAACCCCGCGCGTTCCAATTCACCAAACAATTTTGGCCCTATCTACATAATGGAGAGAAAGTGACAGTTACCAGTTGATAGTTGTGAATAAGAGGGGCTTAATGACAGCGCCAAAGACTAACAGCATATACCAGCATAAAGTCACTAAGGTGGGGCCCTGACATGGAATATTCACCACGCACGAGGACATGTATACACACCACATGCACACAAAGAGTAACAGCTAAGGTGGAGCCCCAACATTGGATACTCACCATGCACCCGAACACAAACAACACACACCACAAAGAGACACACACAACACAGAGACACACACCACACAGACACCCCCCCAAAGGGACACACACACATACACACCCTATAGGGACACATGCACTCACCCCACAGGGACACACACACCACAGGGATATACACACATACACACCCCACAGGGACACAGAGACACCCCCCCACAGGAACACACAGACCCCATAGGGATGGACACACACCACAGAGACACCCCTCCCCCCCAAGGACACACACCACATGGACACCCCTCCCCCCCAAAAGGACACACACCACAGGGACCCCCCCACAGGGACACACGCACACCACTGGGACACACACACACCCCAGGGACACACACACAAATCGCCTCACACAACTCGCCTCATACGTCTGGTATCTTTAATTTCCAAAAATAAACATCTGATTAAAAACAGCCAATGTGCAACACATGTGCCATATAGGGAATTAAGGCAGATGTCAGTCACATGAGCTGTCTTTTATGTGTATGTGTGAGGTAACATATACTGCCCGGCCGGGGGGAGGGTTTACTGTTGGCTGGAGATTTATCAGGCCGCCTATAGCAACCAATCACAGCTCAGCTTCTATTTTCCTACAGGTCATTAATATGACATATTCAAATTCTATTTTGTTATAGCTAACAGCAGTTATTTATTAACCTGGGCGCAGCCGGGTAGTACAGCTAGTATATATGCATGCATATGTATATATATATGCACTTCATTGGCATAAAGGACACTGCTCTCTCCTGGCTCTCCTCCTATCTTTCTGACCGCTCTTTCAGTGTATCATTTGCTGGCTCCACTTCTTCCCCTCTTCCCCTCACTATTGCAGTCCCTCAGGGTTCAGTCCTTGGCCCTCTCCTCTTCTCTCTCTACACAGCCCCGATTGGACAGACCATCAGCAGATTTGGCTTTCAGTACCATCTTTATGCTGATGACACACAATTATACACTTCAGCCCCTGACCTTACCCCTGCAGTATTAAAGAACACCAATGACTGTCTAGCTGCAGTTTCCAACATCATGTCCACTCTCTATTTGAAACTAAACCTTTCCAAAACTGAACTTCTTCTGCTCCCCCCATCCACTAACCTTCCTAAATCAGACATCTCTCTCTCAGTTTGTGGCACCACGATAACGCCTAGACAGCAGGCTCGCTGTCTGGGTGTTATGTTTGACACCGATCTCTCCTTCTCCTCCCACACGCAATCTCTCGTCCGCTCCTGTCGCTTACACCTGAAGAATTTCTCTAGAGTCCGCCCCTTTCTCACCCTGGAAACAACAAAAACCCTCACCGTGGCCCTAATCCATTCCCGCCTTGACTATTGCAATTCTCTATTAAGCGGCCTCCCCCTCACCAGACTTTCTCCTCTCCAGTCCATCCTTAATGCAGCAGCCATGATCACCCATCTGGCCAATCGTTACTCAGATGCCTCTGCTCTTTGCCAGTCATTACACTGGCTGCCCGTATACTACAGGATCAAATTCAAATTGCTTCTTATCACCCACAAAGCTCTTCACAGTGCAGCACATCCCTACATCTCCTCCCTCATCTCTGTCTATCACCCCACCCGTTCTCTACGTTCCGCCCAAAGCGTTGCAGCCCACGTTTTTAGCTGCGCCTGCAAAAGCACATGTGTTTTGCGTTTTTGCAAACTGACATGTTTTTTGCATTGCTTTTGCATTAAACCCTATGGGTGCATTTTGGAATGTGTTTTTAGGGTTAAAAACACATACAAATGCAAATTAAGACAAACACAGCCAAAACGCAGATGTGAAAAGGCCTATACTGTATGTGTATACATATGGATGTGTGTGGTGGACACTGCACAGTATCACTTTTCCAGTCCTGTATACTGGGTATAATCCTCAGTATCTGTATTATTCTGTATATATATACCCTGCACAGTACCACTTCTCCTGTCCTGTATACTGGGTGTAATCCTCGGCATCTGTATTATTCTGTATATATATACTGCACAGTACCACTTCTCCTGTCCTGTATACTGGGTGTAATCTTCAGTATCTGTATTATTCTGTATATCTACACTGCACAGTACCACTTCTCCTGTCCTGTATACTGGGTGTAATCCTCAGTATCTGTATTATTCTGTATATATAGAGTACCCTGCACAGTGCCACTTCTCCTGTTCTGTATACTGGGTGTAATCCTCAGTATCTGTATTATTCTGTATATATACACTGCACAGTGCCACTTCTCCTGTTCTGTATACTGGGTGTAATCCTCAGTATCTGTATTATTCTGTATATATACACTGCACAGTACCACTTCTCCTGTCCTGTATACTGGGTGTAATGCTCAGTATCTGTATTATTCTGTATATATACACTGCACAGTACCACTTCTCCTGTACTGTTGTCAGAGAGGCAGTATTGGACTTTGTGATTTTCAGCATTTAAATGTTGTTTAAATTGATTATCCCCAATATGGAAGTCATCACTTATCTTCTGTATAGGTGGTGACTTTCCATTCGCTCTAGATTTGACCGCTGGGACCCCACAATCCTGTGAAACATGGCTTTGTAGATCACCATGTAAATGGAGCTGCGGTTGATTTCCCTCTGTTGCACCATTCACATGTGGCTCTTCAGATAACTCCTTTAAGAAAGTGATGAGGCCATGACAATGTAAAAGCAAATTTCGGGGCTGATGGGTGTTATAGTATGTAGGCTGCTAGGGCTTGTTTTCCAGGACTGCTTTTTGGTCCCAGTCCGGCCCTGGATTTACCTATGTGACCTAGCCAAATATTTTTTTTTTGGGGGTGCCCAATTAGAACGTCTGCTCTGGGGCAACATGATTTCTATGATGAAAAATGCATTGTCCCTCTGTTGCAGGACTGATTGGCCATAACTTACACACCAGGTCCAGTGCCGCCCCTTGGTACATACAGGCATCCAGCCATTTTTCTCATGAGCAGCGGTTGGTCGGTGGCGCTCTTCCCCCTTCCCGCTCCCACATTCTTTGCTCAACCCAATAGGAAGGACTCTGTTGTTAATTCCAGACAGCCCCGTGTGCGGCGCTTGTGATTGGCTAAGCAATTTGGGAGGAAGCGTGGTCTGTTGGAGGAGAAGCGCCATTTTACCAGCTTAGTGCAGTGGTGGTTTGTTGATGCTCAGACTGTAGGTCGTTACCTGTGGTGTGTGGACGGCGCTGCATGGTGACATGTCTAGTTATTTAGAGACTTAACACCTTACAGCCCAATGGATTAAATGAACATAATAGTTTTGCTCCATATTTGTGATTAATATACTTGGGTTGCCATTATCGGTATTGATCCTAATCAGGGTTTTTTATCTTCATGTTTTTAATAGGCTACAGTCTCGGGATTGATTAGACCCATGGACTATATATGATGAAGTCTGATCAAAAGTGATCTCCATGATGTGGACAAAGTGCAACTCGACATGCGTCATTTGAAGCCTGAAAATAAATATGATGTGCATTGTGATCCGCTGTACAAGCTGACATACTGTGTGTGGTGGTAGAGCAAAGTATAGTTTGTGAGCTCCAATGGGGACAGATACCTGCAAACAATCTGGGTCTATAATATATATAGTGATAATGAGAAGATGTATTTACAAGGTTCTCCATTATGATGTGTGAGCAAAAGCTAGCACTGCTCTAATAATCACTTGCAGGTTTACATGCACACGTATCTGTAGAGACAGGTTTACGAGGGGTTAATATGCTTTATTTTGCTTCCTCGGGCCTCTCTGAATGATGTAAGACAGTTGCCATAGTGATGTACATACACAGACTGAATGCTGCGTCTCTATTGGTTGTGTGTGGTCACATGGTTCTCCATGTGATCTATGCTTCCATGACTTGTAATCAGTTAGTCCACAATCTCCAGGTTTGTAATGTTGTAAATTACATTGTCAGGTCTGAGAGATCCCGATTGGCTGGCCAGCCTTTTTAAGCACACCACACAGCCCGCCCAGGTGGTCACCCCCTGATGAAGGTGGAGCCGTAATGATTGTAGGGGTTGGGTCAGGGGCACTGCTGTCTTGTGGCACATGAGCACTAGAGCACCTTATCATAGGTAACTACAATGGGGCTTTCTGCCAGAATGTTGGTTTAATGCTGGTTACCATGCAGCAGCTGCATGTAACTAGGTTCTAGCAGTGCAATAAGCACTTATGATCAGAATTGTATATGCATTAAGCCATGTATGTATATAGATGGATCCAGGATTGATTGTACCTGGGCTGATTGTGCCCAGCTGGATTCTAAGTTGTATATAATACACGTATGTACAGACATTTGGTTATTGAATATCTTATGTACTTCTGATGTGTTATCATTCTGGTTGGAACAGCCCTATAAACACTATGTGATTCTATATAAACCCATTGTGCCTCAGTGGTGCAGCCTGCCATACTGCTGCTTGTTCTGTGGTTGAAATCTGTTTTTATCTATCATTAAAAATCACTGTTTTTTTGCAATTACATGACGTTTGATCGTGATTATCTGTATCTATATGGTGACATGTCTGACTAGTCTGTGCCAGGTAGTGGTCCAGAGTTTTGTAGGTGTGTGCCAGAGGCTCCTTTATCTGCGAAACCGGAAGTGACGTTGCACTGTATTCCAGGAAGCCAGCATCAGGATCTCAGCGTGTGCAGCGTGTAGGAGACCTGTACAAGGCTCCAGGGATCCTCTGGGACGCTGAAGTGAAGGTGGAGACACCGAGACAGGGCTGTGCTGGCCTTACCTACAAACCGTGAATGTGCCAGAGATTGGCAATCAGTGCTGCCTACTGTGCTATAAGGATGCAGGACTGTCTACAGGACCACAGCTCTGCCAGTCTTCATTATGTGTATATATGCTTGTGCCAAGCCGCCATTGCCATTAATGATCCTTGTTCTGGATTCTTCTGTGTGGTTCTTGTATGTGCATGTGATGGCACTGACATCCTTGAGTGGACATCTTTTTTTCTGTTTCTGTAAACTAAAATGTTCATTATTTTGCTCATTTTTAAAAATATTTACTAGCTGGGTGGGGGTGCCATTTTGCAGTTCACCCCTGAGAGAGGCTACTGAGACTCTGTCATTATAGGGGCCCAAACACCTGGAGCTGGCCCCGGATGGTAATATGGCACTACTGTGTACTATCAGTACTATAGCAGTATTTCTCTATTTTAACAGTTCTGTCTTTATTATCCCTCTGCTGGAATTAATAATTATGTTATTCTTGCACTATGGCATCACGACATGTATTATTCCAGTGCTATGTCATCACTACATGTATTATTCCAGTGCTATGACATCACTACATGTATTATTCTGACGCTATCACATCAATACATGTGTTACTCCTGCACTATGACATCACTACATGTGTTAATCCTGTGCTATGACATCACTACATGTGATATTTCTGTGCTATGACATCACTACATGTGTTAATCCTGTCCTATGACATCACTACATGTGATATTTCTGTGCTATGACATCACTACATGTGTTTTTACTGCGCTGTGACATTACTACGTGTGTTATTACTATGCTATGATGTCACTACACGTATTATCCCTGTGATATGACATCACCGCATGTGTTATTCCTGTGCTATGACATCACTACACCTTTGGCTCCTGTGGCATGACAACGATGTGTATAATGTCTGCTTTGACATCATTATATATGTATTATTCAGGTGCTCTAGCATCACTATGTGTATATCCCTGTACTATGACATCACTAGTGGGTTATCTCACTTTGACATTATCATGTGCATCAATTTGTCCAAAGGTTTAAACCTGCACGAAGCCTGGATTTTACCTCTGTAGATAGTGTTGGACATCTCCTGACACAGTATTGTAAAATCATATTTTTGCAAGCTGATTACATTGTACCAATAATTTCAGGCTATATCAACCCAAAAGAAAAGGTAAAAAAGGACTGATATGTTTCACAAACAAATTAGACAAACATACGGTAATCATTTATCATCTCAGATTGGGCTGCTTCAGCCAATAATGCAGTCAGTTCTTATCGTTAGTCAAAAATAAAATCACCCATGGCCGTCATTTAGAGAGATAATGACGTTTGTAGAACAAAACAAATAATTGTTAATTTTGCTGAAACATCCAATGATTGTTCGTTATGGTTGAATATGGCCTTTTCAGACGACTTTTGTCTAATATGTTTGACTTTGGTTTAAGTATGTTTTCTGTTTTCAGATAAGCCCTGGCTCCATGTGCTTTAAAAAACAAACTGCGCTTTCCTCACCCTCTCCGTTGCTGCTCCTGGTGTCCTGGTGTCTTTCAGCGGATTAACCGTCCTGCAGCCAATAACTGAGCTCTGTGACACTAAGCAGCTCGTGCCGTCAACTCGGGTAGAACTGCTGAGTCCAATCTGTGGCGGCAGCGGTGTCAATCTGAAGTCAATGTGTGCACGCAATGAGAGCAACAGCAAAGACTCAGCGCTAGACCTGGGGAGGGTGTAAAAAAAAGGTTGTTTTTTAAATTAAAACAAATAGCAATCTGAGGACAGAGGATTCCTGAAACTTAAAAACCCCTTTAAAGTGTAACCGCCAATTACATTTTTATATAATAGTAATGTAGAGCAAATTAATATAATCAACTTTCAAATATACTTTATTAATGAAATCAGGAAGGAAACGCCTTGAAAGAAACTACCACAAGATGTCCTCAGCAAGCTGATTGTGAACCACACATATGCTTGTTATTAGGCGTCTCTGTCTTTAAGGGGTGTGACCTACACAGCATTCACAATACAACTGATAAGATTGTCAAGTTACCTTGTACACATGGCTCTTCTCCATGTTATCACAGAGCAGAGGCCATGTGACCGGAGGAGTCAGATAAGATCTCACAGGAGCTGTTTGAGCTCAGCATGGTGCCGGCATGAGGTAACTTGAGAGTCTTATCAGCTGTATTGTGAACCTAGTGTAGGTCACGCACCCTGAAGACAGAGCTGCCTAACAACAAGCATATGTGTGGTTCAGAATCAGCCTGCTGAGGACATCTTGTGGAAGTTTTTTTCCTGATATCATTAATAAATTATATTTGAAAGTTGATTATATACACTTGCTCTACTTTATTATTAAATAAAAATGTAAACAGTGGTTACATTTTAAGGGAGGCTTAATGGTTCCTTGTTCCTTTGAAATCTTATCCTGGGTAGGCCATGGCTTTCCTGTTATGGCTTATGGTGGATGTTAATGTGGCAGTCAAGGCAAAAGCCAGGTTCTCCATCAAGGTGTTGCCCACCACTCTGATGAAGATATCAGACCATCTATGAAATGTGTTATATTTTAAGTAAAGACATGATATTTAGTATTTTCGTGGATGATTCTTGCAGCCATTTCGATAGTTCCAACTTTTGAACTGCCTTTACCTTCTAATCAACAATGAACTATAGCTCGGCGGATGCAGCAGTCCGGTCTGTCTACAATTACTTCCCAATCCCGGAGTTATGCCGTCTTTACACAGATCCCCTAGGTGAGTGCACAACTGTCTGATCTTTACTTTTCTTATTCATGGTTTCACACTTCTGTAATCTTGATTTACAGCCTAAAATAAGGGAAACATTATAAAAGAACTTTGTGGAAAACATTTTTTCTTGCTGTTGTTTTTGCACTAGTGGATTTCCACTGTGCAGGGAGATTGCATTCATGCAGGGCCGGCCCTACCGCTGTGCAAGTTGTGCGGTCGCACAGGGCGCCGCCTGCCATGCTTCAAAGGGGGCGCCAGAGAGACGGATATTTATGGTCTCTCTGCGGCTCCGCCGATTAAAGGGTTAATACTATTATTTCCTGCAGTGCCCCCGCCCTCCTGTAAGTGCCCGTCCCGCCCCCCCGCCGTCCGCACGTTTGAGTTACCTGTCCCGTCCTCCTTGTTGCTTTTCCCGCCCTCCCTGAAGTGCCTGTCCCGCCCTCCTCCTGTTGCCGGCGCCATGGCAACACAAGCAGTTTGATTGGAGCAGAGAGAGCAAGTTAAGTTACACCTGCTGCCCCTGCTCCAATCATTGTACAGCGGTCTAATCACCCTGGTTCCCGCCTTGTATTGCAGCTGTAAGGAGTCACTGAAGTGACTATTTTCTGTCACACACTGCAAGACCTCAATACCAGTAAGATGATTGGGCCCTCTCTCTCTGTGACCACAGTCAGTGAACAGGTGTAGTTTCTAACACCTAATCCTAACTATTGACCCTAATCCTAATCACTGACCCTAACATCTAATCCTAACCACTGACCCTAACAACTAACCCCTGACCCTAATCCTAATCCCTGACCCTAACACCTAATCCCTAACAACTAATCCTAACCCTAAACCATGACCCTAACATCTAATCCTACCCTGAGCCTAACACATAATCCTATCCCCTGACCCTAATCCTAATCCCTCACCCTAACACTTAATCCTAACCCCGGGCTCTAATCCTAATCCCTGACCCAAACACCTAATCCTATCCCCTGACCCTAATCCCTGACCCTAACACCTAATCCTATCCCCTGACCCTAATCCCTGACCCTAACATCTAATCCTAACCACAGAACCCTAACTAACCCTAACCCCTGACCCTAACACCTAATCCTATCCCCTGACCCTAATCCTTGACCCTAACACCTAATCCTAACCCCTGACCCTAACACCTAATCATAACCCCTGACCCTAATCCCTGACCCTAACACCTAATCCTATCCCCTGACCCTAATCCCTGACCCTAACACCTAATCCTATCCCCTGACCCTAACACCTAATCATAACCCCTGACCTTAAAACCTAATCCTAACCCTGAACCCTAAGTATGAATTACGTAGTGTTTTGGATGTAGCAAAAATATGCTACATCCAAAACGCTGCTAACACTGATTGTGGGTACAGGCCCTAACGGTTCATGCCCACAATTAGGATTAGTAGCGTTTTGGATATCCAAAATGCTGTATTGTACAGTAGCAGCACAGTGGATGGATTAATTAATCCCGTTTCCACTGTGATTCTTCATTACGCAGCATATCCTGACCTGTGGTATGGTTTTCAGAGCTGCAGCATGTTAATCTATTTCTGCAGAGATGCTAGTCCTCTGAGTGGGAGAGCGTAGCGTCCGTGTCATGATCAGGGTTCTTGGTGCAGCATCCTTTTGCTGTATGCTCCCGCTCAGAACACTACCTTCTCTGCAAGCATAAATTGACATGTTGCGGCTCAGGAAGCTGCCACCACTGCAACATGTCAGTTTACACTGAGTAAAATAGAAGCACAGTGGAAACGGCATTCATTAATCCGTCCACTGCGCTGGCACTGTACAATGCAGCATTTTGGACGCAACAGAAAATATGCAGTGCTAGAATGCTGCTAATCCTGTTCAAGGGCACAGGTCCTAAAGGTTTATTTTTTTTAATAAACATATATGTGCTATTGTTACCATCAAGGGTGTATGATTATGTTCATGGAGCTGAGGGGCATCATTTTAATGCAAGGTGTGTTGTGTGTATAAACACATGCATAGTAGTATATTCACATTAACCCATTATTGTTAAATGGTTCCTTGAAGCGTAATCTCTTATGGTACCGGCACACACCGCAATCTCGCCTGGCGATATGTGGCGATCTGACATGCACGGTCACGTTTCTCGTGCCCGCCTCAGATCGCTGATGGCGGCTTCAGAATAAATGAGAGCTGCTGTTGTTCCCTGATTTCCTCGGGATGTCAGTTTTATGTGAGGAAAGAGTGAAGCTGCCACTGATTGGCTGCATGTCTCATGTGACATGGTCTGGGGGCACCAAAGGGGAATTTTGCACAGGGCGCAATTTAGCCTGAGGCCGGCCCTGCATACATGCTGTTGGACACCCTATAAATTACAGATTTGATGATAAAAACAGCTCATCTGGATTTACAGCAATGTCTGGTACTAGTTGAAGATGCTTCTGTAATACAGCGCTTGTCAGCTGCTTCTGCTCTTGTGCATCTACTTCCTAATTAGTGCAGTGCACCTAGGTGGTTTTGATCAATGGGAAGCACAGATACCTTTTCTTGGTACTGCTTGTAGGTATTGTGGACCATTCATGAAGGAATCCTACAGTGTATTTTACTGCCATCTAGCGGGGGAGGATGGGTACTACTACATGAGAGTATCACACAGTGCCTCTTATACAATGGACATTTACACTAACCAGAACTGTGTCTTCTGGGTCCCTGTGTAGCTCCAGGCACTTATCTGCCTTTCGGATAGGTACAGGAGCAATTTACTGTTAAAACTAACATGACCTCATCCACAAAATGTCTGAGGGACATTCATTGGTGTCAAAGGCACTCCTCTGGAACGTCTTATCCTGGGCTCATTCA
>JARQOC010000842.1:0-58602 GCA_033576535.1 Allobates femoralis | reverse complement strand
CATCCAATTGTATCTTTCCTTGGCGTTGCCACGCCCAACGTCGCCGTTTGGACGACTCTTCAGCGATGTCATTGGTTGAGCGCCCTTTAAAAGATGGTCGTGGCACATCCGGCCTGTTGCCACACTATTGATGCATGTACGAATAAAGGGCATGTGATTGTAAAGTATCTCAAAACAATTCATGGATCAGTTTGAGGTAAATTACACATCATACTGTACATACAACAATGGCCATTGCCTGTGCAGCTTTGAAAAAGTATGGCTAAGTTCACATTATACTCCTCCTGCAGCCTACAGCCAAATGTACGTACTGTAGTGACATATATCTTAATGTGTGTTTTGTTGCCTGGGTAATGTGCTGCATTATTTTAAAATTAGTGGTAGCCAATTGATGTGGCCACAGGACCACATTTACCCAGGATTGCCTAGCTGAAACAACATGATACATACATGTGTGTGTGTTCAAGTCTGAAATGTCATTTTTCAGATGGCTGAGAACCACAGAAGGTCCGGGCCTTCATAGCCAAGTAACAGGAGCTAGAGTGCTTGTGGCGGACCACATCAACTGATTACAAAAAATTTCAGGTGAAGGGAGTGGTGTATCACCATCACCCTCTCCCAGCAGCACAACCCTGGGGAGGGGGTGGATAAGGCGTTTGTGCTTAAGAAGATCCGGAACGGGGGAGGTGTATGTGCCACACTTGTGGTACTTTAATCTCCTCCATTTTCTCCGGGACCAGCATCTCCCTCCGACTACACTGTGCAGCAGGGACCTAGCAAAATTGTCCTCCGACACTCCCCAAGACCCGACTCCGCCACAAGAGGTACTTCATAATGTCTTTTTGTGTCATCACAGTCTTCAATGGTGGTTGGATACACTTGTGTTGTGTTGAACCTGACAAACATATCAGCGTGTGATGTTTGGCACAGTGCACAGTATCTGTAGGTGTTGTTGCACCCATTGTTGTCCTCGGAAAGAGTTGGTGCTGCTATGAACACATATGCATGTCCATGGTGGTTACTCAAGTGAGTAGAGTACTCACTGTGTCATGTTACACATAGCCATGTGTTTAGCCCACTCTAATGGGCACACCTTGAACTCATCATTTCACACACAAACACTACAAATAGCAGTTTGGTACAAATGCATTGATGATATGTCCATGGATAACTTATGTTGTAACATTTCTTTTTAATTTCACAGGGCCCTCACGTCGGGTTAGCCTCGGGGGGCACCGGTTAGCGACCGTCCCCAACAACATCTGGGGGAATTTTGGAGCCTAATCCCAGTCCCGCCATGTAGCACCCTCAGCCCAGTAAGGGAGTGAGGTGTCGGAGACCATTGCCACCCCCTACCCAGCTGGGCGATTGGGCTAAGAGGGTGCTGCTTAACATGGAGAGGATCCTTTACACTGGGATTGGGCAGCTAGTTAGTGAACGGGTGTCCTGGCTGGGCCATCAACAACGTACTGACCTCAAGAGGTTGAAATACCTAGCCCTGGAGGCGGTTGAGAATGGGACACTGAACTCGCAGACCATCTTGGCTCAGCCCCCCCAGCAGCCGTCAGTGTCCCATCAGTCACTGCCGCTGGCTATGTTTGTGCCTGGACTTACTCCTGAGGTGTCAAGGGATCCTGGCAGACATATCCCTCGGCATCGACCACACCCACTTCCCGCAAAGGGATGTGGGTGTCGGGCCCACTGGGACGGGGGTACTCGGTACCGGACCGGTTCTGCTACTTGGGAAGTCACAGGTGGTCCTGGTTCGGACCGTGTCCCGGGATCGGCAATAAAAGGGGAATATTTACAGGGGATTGTCAGTCGTGACGCCACCCACTATATGCGGCCAGTGATGGGGCCGCCGCTGCTGCAGAACCTCCGGGGATGATGGAATAGCAGCTTAGATGTAATAGTTCCAGTGAGTAGAACTGTGTTCCCTTGGGCAGTAAGGGTTAAGTCTATTGTGGAATGTTCAGTATACTTACTGTGCAGACGCTGCAGGGATCTCTCCTCTTTGCTGGTGCTGACAGGCTGTGCTGTGGCTCTGCAGGTGGAGGGCTTTCTGTAATCCTGTATGGAGAGAATCGCTTTCATGCAGAGAGACAAGGGAGGCAATCTCAGGGTTTTCCGTGTTTACTCTCAGTTCTTCAGACAGTTCACAAGTCAGTTACAGTTCTTACAAAGTTCAGTACGAGTACACGGGCACACTCTCCCTCTCCGGGTTCCCTTTACTCTGCAGCCAGGTCTCTCTCTCTGTGACCCCTCACACAGTCTCTGTGTCCTTTCCGGGCTGTTTACGTTCTCTGTACACTTGGTGGGTTCCGGACCCTAACGTGAAGCTGTGGTCCCCCGTCGTGCTGTTTGGGGATTCCGGGTAAACTACAGTCCCTCTAGAGTCAACACTCCACTCAGCCTTCTGCTGTTCTCTGGCCTGTGCTCCTCAGCTTCTGGTCTTTACAGCTCGACACCCTGGGCCTACTGAACTCCTTCCTCCTACCCCTTCCTATTTCTACTGGCAAGTCACCTGACTACGGGTGTGCCCAACCCACTCCTCTAAATCCACCACCCCTCAATTGCCTAGAGTATCCAATCTTAGGGCTGGATGCTACCATCTACTGCACGTGGGTTGTGTGGGCTGTGAGGGTGTTGTTGTGCAACAATTGTTCTACCTGTCTGGCTGCAGTTCCCTTTGTGGCCTCCTGGACGCAGGGGCGCCACATGGGGGAAGCAGCCACATCAGATCCTGCATACCAACAGTATTGGGGACGCTACCAACAATTGTGATGTGCCTGCTTGTTTTTGGCCTGGGTGATTTTGGGGACAGGGCCATATTTTTGTTTGTGTTTGTTTTGTAGTTTAAATAAAAGGTTTGCTAGACACAATACTCTGTGTTTTTGACCACCTACTGATGTGTAATTCTTCAACACAATTTAACTGGGTGTTTAAGCCAACAGGCAGATGTGTCACACATTTTCACGGCACATACACATTACTACATGGTGAGGTATATGGATGATGTTACATTTCTAATTCATGTGTGGCCTTCACAGGTTCAGGTAGATGTTCAGTGCAAAATACAAGGGGCCATCAATTGGAAACCATGGGGCAAAGTAGATTATTTAGGGCTTGTGCATTGGTTATCTGTGGTGTACACAGAGGTTTAGTGATTAGGCGTCATAAAGCCAAATTGACCATTGGGTATGTGTGACTGCAGCCAGGCAGTGTGTTCTCTTTGTCCTGTGTGTATTTTGAGGGATGCATACCACACATGTCAGTTTCAGGACCCCCAGACACACGGTGTACTGCTTTTTGGGTGCTACATGGTGTTAACAAATACTTTGCAACACTGATGTAGCGTCATTTTGTTAAAGACGACAACCACAACATGTTGCGTGATTGTTGCAACTTTTATTTTGCAACATCCCGTTATACTTTTTTTGTGTGCCTAAAGGCGTAACAATTATTAATTTTTTTTTTTTTTTAAAACTTATAAGGCCTGAGCAAAAAACAGGGGTTTTATCCCTTTTAATGTGAACACATTGTGTCCCTAAAGTTAACTCAATGCTGTGAAAACAAAACAGCAAGAACATCCTTGTCAACATGACAAAACACATTTGTTGTATGCCAACATGACACATTTATAGTCCAGCAGCATAACTAATGTTGACGCCCAGGCCCATGGCTTCCTGGTGGTCAAGGACCCTCTGGATGAGGGCACCAAGCACCTGTAGCTGGGCCGTGGCATCATGCAGCTGTCGGTGGGCCTCTTGGTTGGCCTGCATCAGGTCCCTCAATGATGGTGCACCTATAGTGATGAAACAAAGGCATTATTGCAAAAACCTAGCACATGTGTGTGGCAGTAATTGTTTGTGGGACACAAAATAACTTACCCCCTACATCTGAGCCACCATTCTCCGGGGAGGGGGAGTGGCTTAGGGACCACCCCAGGGCTCGAGCTGTTGTGTCTACACATACAGAATAGGACAACATAGATGTGATGTATGTATTATGTGACACATTGGTGATCCCAAAACAAACATCCCAAGCAATTTTGTTTGGTCTTGGACACTTACCAGACACATCTAAGCCACCATGCTCAGTGGGGGACTCTGTGGGTGATGGGGTGTGTGGAACCATCATAGAGTGGAAGCCAGAGGATGCGGCCGGTCTTGAGGCAGCTTGGGATGCAGCAGGGGAGGCTGGTGGGGAGGCCAATGGTGAAGCACCTTGGGATGCAGCAGGGGACGCCGGTGGGGAAGCCAATGGTGAGGCACCTTGGGATGCAGCAAGGGAGGCCGGTGTGGAGGCCAATGGTGAGGCACCTTGGGATGCAGCAGGGGAGGCCTATAGGGAAACCAATGGTGAGGCACCTTGGGATGCAGCAGGGGAAGCCGTTTGGGGAGGCCTCTGCTGGCTCATCAGCATCTGTTGGTTAAAACTGGAAAATTATTGTGGGATGTATGAAGTGACACACACATAAACTAATATCTGGCTAATGGCCTTTGTGTACCTATCACATCATGTGCCTGACAGTTTAAGCTGGGGTACAAGGGGACTGCATGATCATCTGCACAATGGTAGCAATGTCATATATGTATATGTGGCAATAATAAAGATGTCCTTGGCACGTAGCACACACAGGTTTTTAATGTTGGGCAACTACGTTGTTGTGACACACAATTGGGTCATGAAGCTTTGTCCGCAGCTTTACCATACACGTGGGCCCACAAGCACAGCCCCACACTGACAGGATTTTTGGCAACAAATTTCTTAGAGGACAAGAACATATGAAGAACATGACATAACAGTGATTGTGTGTTTGGTTGGGCCAAACGCACACAATCGGGGAGTTATGGGGCGTAGACTTATATGTCCAATAACCAGAAGGGTAAGTGCTGCGAGATGTAGGGGCTGTGGGACAATGTGACATTTTGTGTGCTGTGGTTCATGACATCACTGACAATGTGCACATGCTGCCTTCAAGGTTTTAGTGACACCTATGTGTGTTGTTAGTGAATTGGCCACAACAATCTTGAGTGTATGGCATGCTCCACACATTACTGTGTGATGGCCCAAAAGCATGTATCTGCAGGGCCAACACATGAACACCCATCAGACATCAGCATCATGCGTTCTGGCACACTGACAGGGTACACTTCCATGTAGACAAAATCACGGATATTGTGGTGTGAGTAAACATGTGTGTATGTGTTATGACATTATACTCACCACGCAGAGTCTGGATGTGGGTGCGGATGGCGGCAATGCAGCCCCTTGCCTTATACTTTATGTCCGCCACCTTTTAGATGATCTGCTTAGGCATCCGCACCACTTGCAGTCTCCTATGCAGGGCCCTCTGAACTTTGCGCACAACGCGCATCTTATGCAGCCGTGGGTGCTGATGCGGGAACTCGCACCAGTAGTCCAGCCTGTGCAGGTATTCAAAGAGCAGGAGTAGCTCAGGGTTTCCCCATGTTGCAGAGCGCTGTTCAGCAGCTATCTTTAGTAAAGCACCTAGAAGGCAGGGCCCGCCGCAAAATGACGTAATGACGTCATGGCGCAGAGTATTGAGGCTGTGTAAACTTGTCCGTCCGCAAAGAAGTCGCCCGCACATAGTGGATGACCACAGTGAATGCCACGGCGTCACATTAAATTTAAAACCGCAACGTCAGGCGTCGCACATGGCCACACATATCTGGGCTATTATTGCAAGAAGTGGCTAGACTTGTGTTAACATTTTAATATATGTGCGACATGTGGGATGGTAGATTGTAGCTAGCATCAATGAGGCCTTCACATACTGACATGACACTTTTGGCCAGTACATTTTGTTTTGGGCGACGCTATGTTTGTAGCGTCATCAATAGGCGCCTTAAACGTCATCATGAAAAGTAAAGGAGGTGTTTGACAATGATTCGCCTTATATACGTGCATTTTCGCAACATTGAGGAGCTGCAGGATTGAATGAATGTAGTGGGGTACGCACACATAATGCAATATGGCTCCTTTGCCAGGGCCATCCAATCGGCATACAATGCTAACCACCAATCATCGTAGATGGGTCGCGGAAAACACAACCCACAGGCATGCCTACGGGCTTGCTTGTGCAACCTGTGAAATCGCAAACAACATCGTAGTTGCGCCGTCACACAGCACGGTCATGCCAGATCGCATATGCAACATTGTACGGTTGAAGGGCTTGCACAATCTTCTTGCAATATCGTCCCTATGATTTATTACAGTTGCATTGCCCTGTTACACGACACAACGCACCAACGATATCAACTGCAACTACCACACCACGTGACTTTTTGTCGATGTTGCATTGCGATATTGTGACGTATAAGGGTACCCTAAGGGTTGGGAGAGAATGACGGAAAATGTACAACTAAAATGCATAAACCAATGTCTACTGTAAAAGAGGACATTTTTGACTCCTGATCCAAAGTGTCGATCAACCAGATAAAAATTCATGATAGAATTTCACACATTTGCAGAACTATTTATGTTATTTTTTTCTATAAAAAAATGCCTTTATATAAATCTTCAACAATAGTTCCTGTGGGCATCGAATTTTATTTCAAAGCTAGAAGAAACTCCCCCTTTTGTTTTGAGGACGTTTTACATGAAACAGCTTTTGATATTTTTCTGATGGGCTATTTATGTATTTGTACATGTTAATCATGCTCCCATTTAAACATTTCTTCTGAAGACTACGGTAAATTAATTTATTATTTCAATCTTTCTTTATAACTAATATACTTCATCCCTCTTGTCTTCTTTATACCTTTTCTAAGGCTGGTTCCACACTTGCGTTGCGTCCTGATTAGGACAAATACATATGCATCTGCATCTGCTGACGCATGCAAAAACAAATGCACCGCAGCGTTTTTTTTGCCTGATCAGGCACAGGATCAAGCAAAAGTATGCTGCATTTGGGAGAGAGAGCGCAGTTCACTGCAGTGCTGGGGCGCCCTCAGGGGCCATGTGAAATAGGTAAGAAGTTAAAAAAAAAAAGGTTAAAAAAAGGGAAAAAAAAAAAAGTTCTAAGCATCCCCTTTTGCCCCATTGAAAATAAAACTATTAACAAACACATATTTTGCAATAACATGTAATAACAGGCAATCAAAACAGCGCATCCATCCAAATATTTGAAACATCAGTGCAAGGCACAAAAAATAAGCCATCACACCATCCAACACCCCCAGATCCCAAAAAATAAGAACACTAGAAAATCGTGACAAAAGTGCAATTATTTTTCTTTAAAAATCTCTGAATTTTTTTCACCACTTAGATAAAAAGAAAAAGTATACATGTTTGGTGTCTACGGACTCGCACCGACCTGAGGCATCATACCGACATTTCAGTTTTACCATATACTAAACATTATGAATAAAAAAAATCAATCATGTAATAGCACTTTTTTGCAATTTCACCGAACTTGAATTTTTTTCCCATTTTCCAGTACAATAGAAGGTAAAATGAATGATGTCATTCAAAAGTACAACTCGTCTTGCAAAAAAACAAACCCTCATATGTGTATATTGATGGAAAAATAAAAAGACTATGGGTCTTCAAAGAAGGGGTGGGAAAAATGGAAAATGGAGGACGGAAAATCGCCCAAGGTGAAGGGGTTAATACATGACAATTTTATACTGGTCTAAAAACACCCAGATTAAAAATAATAATGTTATTTAATACACAGTTATCCTTCTACACAAGTACAGTGATGGATATAAGTATTAAATCCCTTGCTGTCCTCACAGTGTCAGCATTTGACCGGGGCGCGGAGCACTCAGTTGCGGGGCAGGGGGGAGGAAAGGGTATCCTTCAGTTTCTGGGGGGGCGAGGACCGCTGCTGGCGAAATTAGAAGCTGGAACCCTTCGACCCTGGGCCCACAGGCTACCCACGGTGCTACTCATGATTAAAGTATGGGAAAAATTGAAAAGGCTGAGAGGCATCACTGGTTTTACACGGTATACCCCCATTTGGAACAAACCTCATCTGCAGCACCTGCAGGCGCTGAGGGGATTCGCTCAGTGGCGACGTGTGGGCATTTCGTGGCTCTCCCAGCTGGTGGAACGGGGAGTCTTTAAAACATTTGAAACCTTGCAGAGTGAATTTTCGCTCCCACACTCCTCGTTCTACCAGTATTTGCAGGTGCGACATGCCTACATGGCGCAGGCTCAAACGCATTGTATGGACATACACCATGATACTGCTATCACCATGATTGGCGCGCAAACCTCCACTAAAGGCATTATTTCCTTTGTATACGGATACCTCTTGGCAATGGCTCTGTTAAAACACCCGATACGGGCACTGGACAAATGGGAACAGCAAATAGAGGGTATAACAGCTGAACGTTGGGAGTCGATCATGAGTATGAGCCGACGGTCTGATGGTTGTGCATGTATTACCGTCAATTCCGCATGAAAGTAGCTCTATTTCTTCATCCTCCTCCTCGTCATAGTCCTCTAATGCTCGTTGGGATGAGATGAGGCTGGGCTGTGTGTGATTACCCAGTATGGTTTTTTGCTCCAACTCATAGTGCTCCGCCTGCAATGCATCGTCTTTGATTTTGAGCAGAGAGCATTTTAGGGGATTGTCTTGCACGCACAACAGTGGAAGACGCAGCGGTGTCACCCGCAGACACTGCTCCTGGACTCTGGTGTACATCCCACAAAGTCGGGTGCTTTGCTGAGATGTGCCTGATCATGCTGGTGGTGGTCAGGCTGCTAGTTTTGCTACCCCTGCTGATGCTGGCATGGCAGGTGTTGCAAATGGCCTTTTTGGAATTATCTGCAGACACCTTAAAAAACAGCCAGACTCGGGAAAATCTAACAGTTGTACTGGCAACTTCTGTCGTGTTGTTGTTCCGGGGAACAGTTGCCTACCTTCTGCCTGCGGCCACCACCCTGCTTTTTCCAGCCTGTTGTGATGCTACTGTGGCGCCCTGCTCACGCAGGTAACCACAGATCTCCCTAATGCTCAGCTGAGTTTCCACAGCAGGTACCTATTAGGTACCCCACTTGCTGACCTTAGGCAAGATCCCCTTCATATACTGCTGCAGGGGAGGTGCTAGGGAGAGTGTGTGCAGATGCTAGAAGAGATGCAAAGAAGTCCTGGTGGTCGGTGCTGCATTCAGGCCCGAGCCAGTGACCCAGAGTGGCCCTTCAGGGTCTCACAAGCCTAAGTGGAACGGAAGGCATGGAGCTCAGAGCAAGAAAGGAAGCAAGGAACAAGTAGCTCAGGGGAGTTCGTTCCAGGAGAAAAGCCGAATATTGGGGAGCCGCACCTGTGGAGAACTCTAGTCCCACAGAAAACCCCATCGCACCATGGAAGCTTCAGCTACCCGGTCTCCCAGGAGGGTCAAGAGAGGGACCCAGAAACAGCAGGCCGCTGCAGTGTCCAGAGAGGGTCATCCCGGAGACCGCACAGGAGGAGAAAGTGACAGGCAAGAGAGAGAGTGGAGGAACGTCAGGCTACAGCAGGCTGTGCTTCAGCAACTACATGAACAGAGGAGGCCTTATACCCACTTGCTGTGGGAACCCACTGTGCAGCCCGGTCACCTGTCAGTGCCCTGGATCATTTACCTGCTTAACACCAGTAAAAAGGTAAAAGAGACTTCTTCTGTGTGCGTGCATCCTTCCTCCTAACCCACCGTGTTCCTCTATAGACTACTCCAACTCTTCCTGTACCATCTCAGCTCCACTACACCCTGCTCACCCTCACTACGCTGCCCCAGAGGTTCCAGTCCTGCCTGCGGAGGACTATACCATCACTGCCGCAATACGACCGACCTCCGGAGGACTGTGGCGGCACTGGTGACATCTCACCAGGTACTGCAGGTGGCGTCACGACAATTATAAACTTGTACATACTCCCTTGTAAATACCCCTTTTTAAGAGAATAGTCCCCAGGAAACGGGATCAGGCACGGCCGCCATTCCCCGTGACACAATTAACTCCTTGCTTTGCATGTCCTCCTGCCAGGTTGGGTCAGTTACTGGATCATCCACCACGTTGTCTTCCACTTCCGCACCCTGGTCCTCCTCCTGACTTTCTGGCAATTATGTCTCATCATCATCCACCTCTTGTTGAGACATGTTCCCATCATTGCCTTCGTGAGACCGTGGCTGCTCAAATATTTGTGCATCGGTACATATGATCTCCTCATGACCCACTTCAACTGGAGCTGGTAAGAAGCCAGAATCTGCGAATGGATAAGTGAACAGCTCTTCAGAGTGTCCAAGTGTGGGATCAGTTATGTCTGGGGCCGGGCACTTGGCATGGTGGGAGGAAGGAGGATCAGGGTGTGGAATGTGCGGGTCCAGTCTCACGGCTACTGACACTTGACTGTGTTGAAGACAGGGTATTTGTGGTGGTGTCAAATTGACTGGAAGCATTATCCGCTATCCAACTAACAACCTGTTGACACTGGTCTTGGTTTAATAGTAGTGTACTGCTGCGGTCCCCTAGAAATTGGGACAGGAAGGTCGAGTGAGATGATGTGCACGTTTGTAGTGGCGCAATTCGAGCTTGCACACGCCCTCAGCCTCTGCCTGCACCACCATCACATCCAGTTCCTTGTCTCTTGCCACCGACCTTGTGCATTTTCAATGTTGTGCTGCCTGTATACAGCTAAATGAAGGCATCCAAAAGATGGTTTTTAGCTGCACACTGAGATTACAGATTACAGCAGTTTAATCCCGGCAGCTGGAACGGTCAGACACAAACGCTGATGCGTATACCGTGTTTTGGCGTGTACTACTTGGAGTTACAAGCCACTCCTGCCCCACTAGGATGCTAAATGAATGCAGACAAGAGTTGGTGTTTATCTGTACACAGAGATTAGAGATTAAATCCCAGCAGGTGTACCGGTCAGACACAAACGCTGACGAGAATACCGAGTGTTTTGGCGTATTCTAATTTCCGCTACAACCCACTTCTGGCGAAAAAATGCGTAAATGAATGCAGACAGAAGTTGGTTTTTAGCTGAACACAGAGATTAGATAGATTAAATCCCAGCAGGTGTGAACCGGTCAGACACAAACGCTGACGAGAATACCGAGTGTTTTGTGTATCCTAATTTCCGCTACAAACCCACTTCCTGTGCACACAAATGGTAAATGAATGCAGACAAGAGTTGGTTTTTAGCTGGACACAGAGATTAGAGTTACATCCCAGCAGGTGTATCGGTCAGACACAAACGCTGAGAGAATACGAGTGTTTTGGCGTATCCTAATTTCCGCTACAACCCACTCCTGGCACACAAAATGGTAATAATCAACAAGTGTTTTAGCTACACAGAGATTAAGATTAATCCAGCAGTGTACCGTAAACAAACGTGACGAATACGATGTTTTGGGTACAATTCCACAACCCATCCTGCACACAAATGGTAAATAAGCAGACAAGAGTTGTTTTTAGCTGACACAATAGAGTTAATCCCAGAGGTGACGGTCAGACAAACGTGACAGAATACGAAGTTTTGGTATCTAATTTCCCTAACCCACTCTGGCACACAAATGGTAAATATGCAACAAAGTTGGTTTAGTGACACAGAGATTAGAGTTAATCCGAGGTGACGGTCAACACAAACCTAAAATACGAGTGTTTGCGTATCCTAATTTCGCTACACCCACTCTGGGCACACAAATGGTAATGAATGCAGACAAGAGTTGGTTTTAGCTACACAGAGATTAGATTAAATCCAGCGGTGTCCGGTCAGACCAAACGTGACGAATACGATGTTTTGAATATCCTAATTTTTACAAACCACTCTGGGCACTACAAATGGTAAATGAATGCAGACAAGAGTTGGTTTTTAGCTACACAGAGATTAGAGATTAAATCCCAGCAGGTGTACCGGTCAGACACAAACGCTGACGAGAATACCGATGTTTTGGCGTATCCTAATTTCCGCTACAACCCACTCCTGGGCACACAAATGGTAAATGAATGCAGACAAGAGTTGGTTTTAGCTGACACAGAGATTAGAGATTAGAGTTAAATCCCAGCAGGTGTACCGGTCAGACACAAACGCTGACGAGAATACCGAGTGTTTTGGCGTATCCTAATTTCCGCTACAACCCACTCCTGGCGCACAAAATGTAAATGAATGCAGACAAGAGTTGGTTTTTAGCTGACACAGAGATTAGAGATTAAATCCCAGCAGGTGTACCGGTCAGACACAAACGCTGACGAGAATACGAATGTTTTGGCGTATCCTAATTTCCGCTACAACCCACTCCTGGCGCACACAAATGGTAAATGAATGCAGACAAGAGTTGGTTTTTAGCTGACACAGAGATTAGAGAGTTAAATCCCAGCAGTGTACCGGTCAGACACAAACGCTGACGAGAATACCGAGTGTTTTGGTGTATCCTAATTTCCGCTACAACCCACTTCTGGCACACAAATGGTAAATGAATGCAGACAAGAGTTGGTTTTTAGCTGGACACAGATAAGATTAGAGGTTAAATCCCAGCAGTGTACCGGTCAGACACAAACGCTGACAGAATACCGAGTGTTTTGGTGTATCCTAATTTCCACTACAACCCACTCCTGGCGCAAAAAATGTAAATGAATGCAGACAAGAGTTGGTTTTTAGCTGAACACAGAGATTAGAGATTAAATCCCAGCAGGTGTACCGTCAGACACAAACGCTGACGAGAATACCGAGTGTTTTGGCGTATCCTAATTTCCGCTACAACCACTCCTGGGCACACAAATGGTAAATGAATGCAGACAAGAGTTGGTTTTTTAGCTGTACACAGAGATTAGAGATTAGAGGTTAAATCCCAGCAGGTGTACCGGTCAGACACAAACGCTGACTAGAAATACCGAATGTTTTGGTGTATCCTAATTTCCGCTACAACCCATTCCTGGCACACACAAATGGTAAATGAATGCAGACAAGAGTTGGTTTTTAGCTAGAACACAGAGATTAGAGATTAAGTCCCAGCAGGTGTACCGTCAGACACAAACGCTGACGAGAATACCGAGTGTTTTGGCGTATCCTAATTTCCAGCTACAACCCACTCCTGGGCATCAAAATGGTAAATGAATGCAGACAAGAGTTGGTTTTTAGCTAAACACAGAGATTAGAGATTAAATCCCAGCAGGTGTACCGGTCAGACACAAACGCTGATGAGAATACCGATGTTTTGGCGTATCCTAATTTCCGCTACAACCCACTCCTGGCGCACACAAATGGTAAATGAATGCAGACAAGAGTTGGTTTTTTAGCTGACACAGAGATAGATTAGAGGTTAAATCCCAGCAGTGTACCGGTCAGACACAAACGCTGACGAGAATACCGAGTGTTTTGTCGTTATCCTAATTTCCAGCTACAACCCACTCTGGGCACACAAATGGTAAATGAATGCAGACAAGAGTTGGTTTTTTAGCTGAACACAGAGATTAGAGGTTAAATCCCAGCAGTGTACCGGTCAGACACAAACGCTGACGAGAATACGAGTGTTTTGGCGTATCCTAATTTCCGCTACAACCCACTCCTGGGCACAACAAATGGTAAATGAATGCAGACAAGAGTTGGTTTTTAGCTGACACAGGATTAGAATTTAAATCCCAGCAGGTGTACCGGTCAGACACACAAACGCTGACTGAGAATACAGAGTTTTTGGCGTATCCAATTTCCGCTACAACCCATCTGCACACAAATGGTAAATGAATGCAGACAAGAGTTGGTTTTTAGCTTGACACAGGGATTAGACATTAATCCCAGCAGGTGTACCGGTCAGACACAAACGCTGACTAGAATACGAAGTTTTGGCGTATCCAATTTCCGCTACAACCCACTCCTGGCGCACACAAATGGTAAATGAATGCAGACAAGAGTTGGTTTTTAGCTGTACACAGAGATTAGAGATTAGAGGTTAATCCCAGCAGGTGACCGGTCAGACACAAACGCTGACGAGAATACCGATGTTTTGTGTATCCTAATTTCCCTACAAACCCACTCTCTGGCGCACACAAATGGTAAATGAATGCAGACAAGAGTTGGTTTTTAGCTGACACAGAGATTAGAGAGTTAAATCCAGCAGGTGTACGGTCAGACACAAACGCTGACGAGAATACCGAGTGTTTTGGCGTATCCTAATTTCCGCTATAACCCATTCCTGGCACACACAAATGGTAAATGAATGCAGACAAGAGTTGGATTTTAGTTGGATACAGAGATTAGAGATTAAATCACACCAGGTGTACCAGTCAGACACAAACACTGACGAGAATACCGAGTGTTTTGGCGTATCCTAATTTCTGCTACAACCCACTCCTGGCACACACAAATCGTAAAGGAATGCAGACAAGAGTTGGTTTTTAGCTGGACACAGAGAATAAATTCCAGCAGGTGTACCGGTCAGACACAAACGCTGACGAGAATACCGAGTGTTTTGGCGTATCCTAATTTCCGCTACAACCCATTCCTGGCGCACACAAATGGTAAATGAATGCAGACAAGAGTTGGATTTTAGTTGGATACAGAGATTAGAGATTAAATCACACCAGGTGTACCAGTCAGACACAAACGCTGACGAGAATACCGAGTGTTTTGGCGTATCCTAATTTCTGCTACAACCCACTCCTGGCACACACAAATCGTAAAGGAATGCAGACAAGAGTTGGTTTTTAGCTGGACACAGAGAATGAATCCCAGCAGGTGGACCGGTCAGACACTAAAGCTGACGAGAATACCGAGTGCTTTGGCGTATCCTAATTTCTGCTACAACTCAATCCTGGCGCACACAAATGGTAAATGAATGCAATCAAGAGTTTGTTTTTATCTGGACACAGAGATTAGAGATTAGAGGTTAAATCCCAGCAGGTAGACCAGTCAGACACAAACGCTGACGAGAATACCGAGTGTTTTGGCATATCCTAATTTCCGCTACAACCGATTCCTGGCGCACACAAATGATAAATGGATGCAGACAAGAGTTGGTTTGTAGCTGGACACAGATATTAATTCCCAGCAGGTGTATCGGTCAGACACAAACGCTGACGAGAATACCAAGTGTTTTGGCGTATCCTAATTTCCGCTACAACCCACTCCTGCCTATAGATAGCTTAATTAATTCCTAAAAGCACTGTTTTGGGATGGATGAGATTTCCAGCCTGTCCACCAGCCCCAGATGTGATGCAGGCTGGTGTACAGGCACAACGAAGTTTGCTATTTACCCGGCTTCCTTGCGGTTTATATACAGCTGTGTTAGTCCTCAGAAGGACTGTTGTGGTAATTAGATTGTCAGCCCTGCGCCTACACTAGCTGAAAGGCCACAAATCTGTCCCTCAATCAGCAGCAGCTCTCCCTACACTGACTGTCTGTGGAGCAGAGTGATGAGCACAGCGCGGTCAGGTCTTATAAAGACCTGATGACGCTGTGCGGCCAGCCAATCACTGTAATGCCACAACCAACATGGCTGTGGCATTACAGTGTCTGTCAGCCAATCCCTGCATGCGGGCTGGCTCTGAAAAGAGCACCAACATGCAGGGAGGTGGACCCCGAGCATAGCAAGAGTATCACGAGATTACTCGGTACTCGCCGAGTACCCCGAGTACCGAGATATTCGTGCGAGTACTGAGTAGTGACAAGCATATTCGCTCATTTCTAGTTTTTATACTTACTCTTTAGGATGATAATGAACTGGGGGCTATATGCAATAGTCCCCCTGGGCGTGTTGGTTTGCAGCCTGAATGATCGTTTATCATGCTCCGATGGGCGCGATATTGTAATAAGATTCATCTCTGGCCCAGCCTCTCTGTGCTGCTTCTGCTGTGATGGCTCTGCCCTCCTCCTCACTGTCACTCACAGCATGCAAATCATTTGTCCTGACTTCAGCTCCAGAGTTTTGCCCTGACAAAGCATAAACATCACAGCAGAAGCAACACAGAGAGGCAGTGGGGGATGGAATGACCACCGTCAATCAAGCTCACTCCAGCCTCAGTGACTGCCTCCATGGCTTCTAACTAAGTTTTACAAAGCCTATATATCGGGGTACACAGCACACAGAAACATGAGGGACCCCTCCCTGAATGCAGCAGACATGCTGCATTCAGTGCTGCATTTAGATTGCCATGCAGCAGGGGGGTGACAGGTCCTCTTTAAGTTACATAATAAAGTCTGTCACTTTAGTTAAATAAATGGCACCTCAACATAGGCTTGTAATACTCATTTTACTAGATGACATCCTAGTGAAAGCATGTTATATTTAGAATACATATTTTGCTACTTACTTACCAATATCTCTTTCATGGTACATGTATGATTCAACCGTGCTGTTGTTATGCTGTTCGTATTCTACGTAAAATGTACCATTTTTTGTTTGGATAAAACCATGAAAATATCCATCTATCACAGATCCATGACAAAAGGAATCATTCTCATCTACATAAAAAGAGTGATTATGTGATTACTGTGAAAATGCAACAAAGGCATACTGGCATTAATGAATTACAAACATTAAATATGAAAAATTGCTTGGTTTAGGGAAATTTTACATAAAGATACCAGGAATTCAAAATCATAACTTTCCAAAAGTTTTAAAAACACGTGCTCAATTGTGCACATTTATTGTAATCATGGAGATAAAACACTATCATGTACATCTCCATTTTTTTTACATATATATATACCGTAAATGTCTTTTATTACTCAGATATAATACAATCCCTTACTCAAAATATAATGTTGCAGTGCAACATTTACCAAGTTTTCCTAAAAATAAGACAGGGACTGATATAATTTAGGTTCCGAAAGATGCACTAAGCCTTCTTTTTAGGGGGATGTCTTATATTCTTATTACTGTACATTGCCTCATTGTCTTGCACCTGAAAATTTATAGACGTGCTCCGACTAGTTAAACGTATGTCAATGCAAAATTAATATTCACCCATTCTTCTCCCACCCCTCAATGCCAGCATCAGTGTATGGGTGCAGTCAGACAACTATATTAATCACCAGAGGATTACATCCCAATCCTCTGACTGGCTAGCAGCTCCCCTGACCCAAGCGCAAAATCATGTATTTCTATGGAGCTGTCACACTCAGGTCAGGAGAGCAGAGAGAGTAAGGGTGGCTTCACACTGGCGTTTGTGTCTGCATGCTGATGGCATGCAGACACAAACGCTGTCAAAACCAGTGTCTTATGATGTGTCCGCAGCGGATAATGTCCGCCTGCGGACACATCACTAGGGAGCCCGGCAGCCAATCGGCGTTGTCCGGGGGCGGGCCGGAGGAGGAGTTCAGCGCCGGAGATCTCCTCCTCCCAGCCGCCGGTAAGCACCGGGACATGTCGGCGGGGAGTACAGCTGATCTGACAGCTGTTTGAATCTTCCCGCGCCGACACCGAGAGGAGATGTCGGCGCGGGAAGATTCAAACAGCTGTCAGATCAGATGTACTCCCCGCCGACAGGTCCCGGTGCTTACCGGCGGCGGGGAGGAGGAGGACAGCAGAGGCTCAGCTGATCTCCCGGTGGCCGTCGGTGAGCTCCTGTGACATCACCGGCGGCCACCGGGAGATTTTTCAATGGGTCCGCAGCATTCTCCAGCGCTGTCAAGCGCTGAACACTGCGGACCCATTGAAGACAATGCATGTTTTGTACGCTTGGGGACGCTTGCCGATTTTCCAAGCTCCCTGAGCGCCAAAAAATGCAACATGCTGCGTCCCGGGCGCGGATGCTGGACACCGGAAGGAGCAGATATCGTCCGCATCCGCACCCGAACGCAGCAAACGCAGGCACTATGCGTTCCTATATTAAACATAGGAACCGCAGTGCGCATGCGTTTGACTGCGTATGGGAACGCAGCATACGCTGCTTTCCCATACGCAAATGTGAAGGCACCCTAACACAGGAGTCTGACTGCATCCAATCACTGATGTCGACACAGAACGGTGGGCAAGGGAAAAAGGGAATTATAATTTTGCATTAACAGGTGAGTAATATGGCAATCTGACTGCACTCAATCATTGATACCAGCACAGAGGAATAGGCAATTATCTGCCATACAGTGCACCATCACCGTTACCCTAGAGACTACAACAAGAGGATACTTGATCCCTTGTCTTAGTCTCTGGGGTCACAATGATGGTGCACTGTATGGCAGATCATTGCCATACAGTGCACCATCACTGACACCAGAGATTACAACAAGGGATCAAGTGTCCTCTTGTTGTAGTCTCTAGGGTAACGGTGATGGTGCACTGTATGGCAATGATTTACCATACAGTGCACTATCACTATGACCCCAGAGAGTACAAAAAGAGGACACTTGATCCCTTGTTGTAGTCTCTGTTTTCATGGTGATGGTGCACTGTATGGCAAATCATTGTCATACAGTGCACCATCACTGTGAAAAATTCAAGTCAGTCTCAGAGATCACATGATCTCTGAGGCTTGGGTCAGGTTCCCTGATGTTGCCATGACAATGTCGGGTCACCATGGTGATCAGCTAATTGCTGATCATTGCTGGGGAGAGGTAAGTGGCCGTGCACTCCCTCTCCCTGGACACTAAGTGCTGTGATCGTAAGTGGATGACAGTGCCCCTGAAGCATGACGACAGTGCAGGGCACTGCCACCTGCTTCTCTGCAGCCCGATGTCCCTGCATTGATGTCGGGCTGCAGAGAAGTGATCTGACTTCGGGGCAGAGTGATCTGCTATGCCCCGCTGTCAGATCGCTTCTCTGCAGCCGATTTGCATGCAGGGAGATCTGGCTGCAGAGAAGGATCTGACAGCGGGGCATAGCAGATCGCTGTCACCGCTGTCAGAGCCTTCTCTGTAGCCCAATCTCCTTGCAGGGACATCGGGCTGCAGAGAAGCAGCGGGCTGAAGCAGGCGGCGGGCAGGCGCAATGTCCTGCACCGCCGCCATTATGCTTCAGCTGAAGAGGGGTGATCATCAGATCACTCCCCATCAGCGTAGAGGAGGCGATCCCCGCCCCCTCCAGTGCTCCAGCCTATTGAAGTTGCTATGACAGCCCCTTCCTTAGGTGGAGACAGAATCGCAGCGATTGACTGTTCAAACAGCTAATCACTGCGATCCTGGGGGCGGGGTGGGGAATCCACCCGCCCTGATTTCAAGCCCCGGTGCCGCAGTAACCGCCATGACATTGTACAACATCATGGGTCACAAATGCACCGACTTTCATGATGTTGTAGTGCGTCAAAGGTCGGGAAGGGGTTAAAAATAGATGTGTCAACAGTTTATATTTACCAATGAACAAAATACAAAATGAATTAACAAAAGAGAAATACAAATCAATATTGGATATTTACTCTCAATATACAAACTGCAAAACAAGGATGGAAAAGTTGTGGGATTATGTAAATAACAGGATCTATAGACGTGTCAATGACACGCAAGTGGTAAAAATGAGAACAAATTTTTCAAAACATCTACATTTATTTAATGTTGAATATAAGCACCACATGAAGGAATACATGCATCTAACCACCTTGGTATGCTAACAATGAGGCTATTAATGGCTGTCTGAGGAATGTTCTACTACAATTTAGAGAACAGGTTGCATCACAAGTAAATAAATGAGTAAATAGTACAGGCTGTTTTATAATGCAAAGTTTAAAGCATAACTGCCATTTAAATTTTTAATTAATAATAATGTAGAGCAATTGATTTTAATAAACTTTCAAAAATACTTATCAGAGAAATCTGGTGGAATACCATTCATAAACCTTCCACAAGATGTCCCCACTAGACTGTGTTTGAAGCAAACATATGTTCATTCTCACTCAGATATGTGTAGGAGAAAGGTTGGGCACCCCCCAATTCATCTCGCTGCCTCTGGGATCCATAAGAACTGCCTAGTCAGACCCTGTGCTGCAGCTTACAAACATGACCTTAGGTGCACACTCCAAGGGGAAGTCCATGCAAATACAAATACAAGAAAGAGTGAGTAGCACTCACTAGTCAGTTGACAGCAGCTTTATTTGATCAGGTTAGCACATACAGGTATGGAGATGTGGCACTCTGCCATTACAGGTAGCCACAGAAACACCTCAAACATGGATGGATTTCCACAGTAGGTACCACATACACCCAACACCTTCCACCCTAGACCTATAGGGGGAGCTTCACTTGATGCCTTAATCAAGATCCCCTATAAATACCAATATTGGGGGTGGAGTTAGTCAGAGTGTGCAGTCGCTAGGAGAACTGTGAAGACGTCCTGGTGCGTCAGAGCTGTGCTAGGCCCGAGCCAGTTGACAAGTAACCAGCCTAGCCAGCCTAGCAAGTGTGAGGGCCTAAGAGTGAGGTCAAAGGCAAGGTGGAAGGAGCAAAGTAACAGCAGACTGGGGGCAGAGGAGCCGTACTGGTTCACCTCAGAAAGCAACCTGGACACCGGAGTCCGAGTCTGCAGGAGAGCATCTAGCCCAGCAGAAACACTGGTTCACCGAGGGGACTTCAGTCTCCCAGACACCTGCACAGCAACCAAGAAGGGAGCCAGGCACCGCAGGATAAGTGATAGCGGTAGTCCACACAGAGGTTTCCCACCACACAACGCAGGTGAAATAGACACAGAGGAGTTCAGGCCTAGTTTGACACGGGTCAGAGGCTTCGTTAAGAGAAAAGCAACAAGGGGGCCTTATACTCACTCACTGTGGAGATCCAAAAGTGTTCCCAACCACCGGAGTGTGCCCTGGACAGTATCTTCAATATCACCAGTAAAGGTACAGAAACAACTTCCAGTATGTGTGTCCATTTCTCCAACCCTGACCCTGTCCAGCTCCAAGACTGTAGCAGCAGCCTGGCTGCCTGGCCACCTCCCTGTGCATATCACCATCACCTCATCACAACCCTGGGGACTCTGCTCCGTCTGTGGGGAGCTATACCATCCAGCTGCCCGTCCATCATCCCCAGTGGCCCAGAGCAGCGCTGGTGCCATCACCAGAAACCACAGGTTGCATCACGAGACATTTATTCTTTTTATTCCCTTTCGTTTTCCCCCCAATTTTCAGATGACCACCAGGGCTACGGTTCTGGGCAGGCCACCAGTGACATCCCCCTCAACTCCATGCCCGGGTTCCGAGTTTCCATAGACCCCTGGGCGAATCAGAGATAGGACGGAGGATGGGGGAGTGAACAAGTCTCATTCTCACTCAGATCTGTTTTCACACTAAATACGGTGCATGTAACCATATAAGGGAGGGGGTGTGGCCTGCACTGTGTGCGAGTTCCTGACTGCAGCTGGTGAGGAAACAATGTATTGGATTACTTCAGACTACAGCACAGTTGCTAAGCATTGTTAGAATGACAGGATCTCTGCAAACACCTCATTCCTTGGCACAAGCTTCTGATCTGTCATCTGGCTCCACACAGCTCAGTCACATCTCTATTAATCCCTTCTTTGCTGACTCCCCACACAGCTCAAGATCTCCTTTGCCCTTTCTCTGCTGTCTCATTGCACTACTCCCTATCAGCTGCTGGCCATGCCGACACAGCCATAAAATGCAGTTTTTAAAAGAGCACAGAAAAATGTGAGAAAATAAATCATATGGCACAATAAAAGCAGTATTGTGTTTTTTTTTCCAATTAAATTACATTTACACTTTAATGTATTATAGGACAAGAAGAGAAAAGGACTATGTATAAAGCGGTATGCACACCTAATATCCAAAAAAATATATAATTGTATTATGCAACCAAAGAACACAACACACATTAAAAGAAACCAACCAGCAGTTTTTGGAGCTATAAAGTGAAGACAGAGCCTTACAGGCACTGGGATACTGAGTGCAATCATACCTTTACTTCAATGATTGCAAGTATAATTGTAGAGAAAAGTGTCATCAAACACCGGGAAATCAGTGCAGCAAATTAGCACAAGTGCAGAAGAGCATCACTATGTGCGGTTGGGTTTATTTTATTACACCCATGTGGGTTCTAAACCAAACTCTTCCCCTCCCTCTCTCCCTCCCTCGCCCCTGTCACTCTACCAGGCACATCCTGTGTGCCCCAGCTCATCACTTCTCCCTCCCCTCTCGCGGAAGACACAAGCAGGCAGAAGACCCCGCCCCCTCCAGCATCTCTGCTCATACTTGATTGTCTCTTGACAGACTGGGGAAGATCCAGGAGAATACCCCGCCCCCTCCAGTCTGCGCGTAGCCAGCTGTTTCCTCAATCACAGGTAGCGAAAATACAGGAGAGAAGACTGCAGCAATACTGGAGACTGGCATAGATCCTGCTATTATCATTGCAGCAGTGAAAGTAACAACAAAAAACAACATTTATAGGTAATACAGTCTCTATAGCACCAACGATTATACTGTACACCTATATACAGCCTCTATAGCACCAACGGTTATACTGTACACCTATATACAGCCACTATTGCACCAATGATTATACTGTACACCTATATACAGCCACTATAACACCAACGGTTATTTATCTATATACAGCCACTATAACACCAAAGATTGTATACCTATATACCTCCACTGTAACAGGAATGATTATATCTCCATTGTACCAGAAGAGGAGGGGAGGTAGGAAGCGTAAAAACGAGCAAGATTCTAGATTGCCGCGTTCTACCTATATTCTATCTGAGACTCAGACTGCACTATTATCACGAGGTTTGGAGTTCTCACCCTCCACCAATTTTGACATCTTTCAAACATTGCTGGATATTAATAAGTTTGCATGTAATTTAAAACTGAAATGCCACTTTTTTGATAGTCAGTCTTCTTGTGTACAATTTATACTGGGTTACATTCATCTGTTAACCCTGTCATTCCTATATTTGAAGAATTAAAAACACTTTCAGCATTAAGAGAGCTACAATCTTCAGACTTAGTCACAGAAGACAGTGTTAAATTAGACATGAGAAATCCTGACTTCTATCCGATAAAATCGAGACCAGATATCCAGGACAATTTCGGGGACTTTATTGAAAAGGAGCTTATTGCTCTTGAACTGAATCGTGTTTGTGGTCAGGATAATCCTACGCAAACCGAGAGAGGAGCTCTAAGGGAACTACAGGACAATAAAGATCTACTGGTAAGAATGTCAGACAATCGGGGCTCAGTTGTTTTGCTAAACACAGGCTTATATCGCAAACTTTGATGGAAGATTTGGGTAATAACGATGTATATGAGAGACTCCCAGGTGATCCCAGTAGCGTTTACTATAAAGAATTGTCTGGTTTACTAAATGAGGGTGTTTATATGGGAGTACTAGGCAAAAAAATGTCTGAATACATTCTGGTAAAAGCTTCTATTATTCCCATAGACCACTCTCTCATAAAGATCCATAAAAATGTTTTTCTACCTTCGTGCCACCCTATTGTGGCAAGCATTGGGTCTTTGGGAGAGAGATTGGAAGCTTGGATGGATAAACATCTGAACCCTTTAACTTACCAGGTTTTATCAAGGACACCATAACCATGGTAACTTCCTTCGTGGACTTCAAGTAGAACGCAGATTTTTGCTAACTAAACTGTGCTTTAGTGGGGCTATATCCTTCTATTCCCCACCGTGTAGCAATGAGTTGTCTCACTTATGCTCTGGAGTGGTACAGTGCTTATTTCTCTTCCGCCAGGATTTTATTCTGATGGCAGTGGACTTCCTATTAACTCACAATTTATTCTCCTTTGACAAACAATTCTATCTTCAAAAGTGGAGTGTCAGTATGGGGGCAAAGTTCATCCCCACCCTGGCTAAAGTAGTCATCGATGTCTGGGATAGAGCGCTGGCCAAAATAACCCCTTCCACGCCAGTATGGTCTGGTACGCCAGATATATTGATGATACCTTGCTGGTGTGGAGGGGGTCTGTAGAAGAGATGGGAGATTTTGTGAGTTATATTAACAATAATGATTTCAGTCTTTGATTCACTTATTTTTGTGATTGGAACAAAATTAATTTTTTAGGCATCACTCTGACTGGTTGCACTTACAATAAGAAAGTCAGTGTGAGTCCTTACTGCAAGCCCACTGCCACCAATTCGATACTTAATGGCTGACATCACCTCCTTACTGACCAAAATTCCACAATGTTTGTCTGCTATTTCATCATTCTTTTCTGCTCGCTTTCTAAAACTGAACATGGACAAAACAGAATTCATCATCTTTCCCCCATCTCACTCTACTTCTCCACCAGACCTATCCATCAAAGTCAATAGCTGCTCACTTTCCCCAGTCCCACATGCTCTGTGCCTCAGGGTGATCCTCGACTCTGCTCTCTCTTTGAAGCCACATAACCAAGCCCTTGACAATGCCTGCTGATTTCAACTCCAAAAAATTTCCCATATCCATACATTCCTTGACCACGAAACCGCAAAAACACTCATGCATGCCCTCATCTCCCACCTCCACTATTGCAACCTCCTACTCTCTGGCCTCCCGTCTAGCACTCTTGCACCACTCCAAGCCTACAACCTGCAGTGATCCTCAGTCTACTGAACCACCGCATGACCAGCTCTACCCTCTCCTAGTGTATCCTCACCCATCCCTTGTAGACTGTGATCCTTCGTGGGCAGGGTCCGCTCTCCTTCTGTACTTTTGTGTGCCTTGTATTACTTATGTTTATTGTACTTCTCTATGTATGCCCCTTTTCACATGTGAAGCACCATGGAATAAATGGCGCTATAATAATTAATAATAATAAGAATGCAAAGTCCTGTCATCCTAAGCATGTGATTAATAACATTCCAGTGGGGAAATTGATTCGGACTATGTGTAACTGTACCGATCCAGAAGTATATAAACGGAAGTCTGAGAAAGTGAAAAAATGCCTCAGAATTTGTGGCTATTCTAGAGGCATTTTGGAACAGGCAGATTGCATTGTGAACAACATCTATAGAAAGGATTTATTGAAACAGTCATGTAATGTGGATCACAACAATTCCAATGCCATTACCTTTTCCACATGCTTTAGCCAGAAATGTAATAACATCGTGGGAATCATTAGAAAGTAAATCCCGATGTTGAACTGCGATTCTAAATTGGCTTATATTCTTAAGAATAATCCAGTACGTTTTGTGGCTGAAAAACCGCCTACTCTTGCCTAGCCTCAGTCAATCTTCCTCTACAAGTGAAAGAATAACTTGACTGAGTCTCGAAGGATTCTATAAATGTGGACATACAAGATGCACGGCCTGCAGCCATGTGTGGAAACCAGACAGCTTTGTGTCCTGCAGCAGTGGGCGCAGATATCCTATAAAATCCATTATTGACTGTTGCACTGCAAATGTAGACTATCTGATTGATTGCTCCCTCTGCAAGGTGCGGTATGTTGGGTGCATGACGTGAGAGCCAGCACATATCGGATTCTAACAATTCTGCTACAGTAAACATCTCAGCTGTCTCAAGCCACTTTGCATCTTGTTACAGGGGGGACACCTCTTCTTTGGTGTTTTCAGGCATAGAAAGGGTAATTAACTCTTTCAGGGGACAAAAAACGCAGATTACGCAGGAATAGGGAAATGTATTGGATATTTACATTATGTACGAGAGTGCCCAATAGGCCTTAACACCAGGCAAGATTTAATTGTGCAATACTAACTCTCATCCTTTGTAGATGAGAATTATATTTTCTGTGCGTACTTTCTCATATTTTTAAGAATGTTTTTTATATGTATGTTTTTTCTTTTGTGTATTTTTTGCATAGTTTTCTTGTGTCTGTTCTCATTGGGTGGCTTTTATTGATCTAACTAGATGGTGGCCCGATTCTAACGCATTGGGTATTCTAGGATATGTATGTAGATGACATACTGTGACTGAGAGAACTTGTTCAGTCAACGTGAGTGAACTACATATATATATATATAGCAGCACTATGGTATATGGTGGTACATTACAGCACATGTATAGTAGCACTATAGCATATGACGGTACATTATAGTAAATGTATAGCAGCACTATAGTATATGGCGGTACATTACAGTACATGTATAGCAGCGCTATGGTATATGGCGGTACATTACAGTACATGTAAAGTAACACTATAATATAAGGCGGTACAGTATAGCACATGTAAAGCAGCACTATAGTGTATGGCAGTATATTACAGTATATATACAGGTGCACTATAGTATATGGTGGTATTTTATAGCACATGTATAGCAGCACTATAGTATATGGCGGTACATTACAGCACATGTATAGCAGCACTATGGTATGTGGCGATACTCCGCTCCTCGTGGCCCCCTGCTCGCTCGCTCCACCTCTGTCTTCTAGGTCCTACAGGCCTTTAGGACCCGTAGTTGTCTGGGAAACAGATCAGCTGATCGGTCACATGACTGCCGGGGGGCAGGATGGAGCGAGCAAAGCAGGATGGAGCCGGGGGGGCAGCATGGAGCCGCGGGGGGCAGGATGGAACCGGGGGAGGGGCAGGAAGGAGCCGGGGAGGCAGGAATGAGCCAGGGGGGTAGGATGGAGATGGAGGGGGTGGCAGGATGGAGCCAGAGGGGAGGCAGGATGGAGGCAGGGCAGGATAGAGGCGGAGGGGGGCAGGATGGAGGCTGGGAAGCAAGAATAGCGGGGGGCAGGATGGAGGGAGCGGGGAAGGATGCAGAAAGTGGGGCAGAATGGAGCGAGCGGGGCAGGATGGAGCAAGCGGGGCAGGATGGAGCGAGCGGGGCAGGATGGAGCCAGAGGAGCAGGATGGAGCCGGAGGAGCAGGATGGTGGCGGGGGGGGGGGGGCAGGATGGCGGCAGGGGAGGGCAGGATGGCAGCGGGGGGGGCAGGATGGTGGCGAGTGGTGGGGCAGGATGGAGCGAGCGGGGCAGGATGATGGCGAAGGGCAGGATGAAGCGAGCGGGGCAGGATACAGCGAACGAGGCAGGATGGAGACAGAGGAGCAGGATGGAGCGAGCGGGGCAGGATGGTGGCAGGGGCAGGATGGTGGCAGGGGGGCAGGATAGAGCAAGCGGGCAGGATGGAGTGAGCGGGGCAGGATGGAGCAAGCAGGGCAGGATGGTGGCGAGCGGGGCAGGATGGATCGAGCGGGGCAGGATGGAGCGGGGGGGGCAGGTTGGAGCGAGCAGGGCAGGGTGGAGCCAGGGGAGCATGATGGTGGCGGGGGAGCAGGATGGTGGCGAGCGGGGCAGGATGGTGCGAGCAGGGCAGGATGGAGCAAGCTGGGCAGGATGGTGGCGGGGTGCAGGATGGAGCGAATGGGGCAGGATGGTGGCAAGCAGGACAGGGTGGAGCGAGCGGGGCAGGATGGAGCCGGAGGAGCAGGATGGTGGCGAGGGGGGCAGGATGGGGGGAACAGGCTGGTGGCGGTGGGGGCAGGATGGTGGCAGGGGGGCAAAATGGAGCCGGCGGGGCAGAATGGAGAGGCAGGATGGTGGCGGGGGGGCAGGATGGAGTGAGCGGGGCAGGATGGAGCGAGCAGGGCAGGGTGGAGCCGAGGAGCATGATGGTGGCGGGGGAGCAGGATGGTGGCGAGCGGGGCAGGATGGTGCGAGCAGGGCAGGATGGAGCGAGCTGGGCAGGATGGTGGCGGGGGGCAGGATGGAGCGAGCGGGGCAGGATAGAACGAGCGGGGCAGGATGGTGGCGAGCGGGGTAGGATGGAGCGAACGAGGCAGGATAGAGCAAGCGAGGCAGGATGGAGACAGAGGAGCAGGATGGTGCCGGGGGGCAGGATGGGGGGGCAGGAAGGTGGCAAGCGGAGCATGATGGAGCGAGCGGGGCAGGATGGTGGCAGGGGCAGGATGGTGGCAGGGGGGCAGGATAGAGCAAGCGGGCAGGATGGAGCGAGCGGGGCAGGATAGAGTGAGCGAGGCAGGATGGAGCCGGAGGAGCAGGATGGTGGCATGGGGGCAGGATGGGGGGGCAGGATGGAGCAAGCGGGGCAGGATGGTGGCGAGCGGGGCAGGATGGATCGAGCAGGGCAGGATGGTGGCGGGGGGGCAGGATGGAGTGGGCGGGGCAGGATGGAGCAAGCAGGGCAGGGTGGAGCCGGAGGAGCATGATGGTGGCGGGGGAGCAGGATGGTGGCGAGCGGGGCAGGATGGTGCGAGCAGGGCAGGATGGAACAAGCTGGGCAGGATGGTGGCGGGGTGCAGGATGGAGCGAACGGGGCAGGATGGTGGCAAGCAGGGCAGGATGGAGCGAGCAGGGGGGATGGTGGTGGGGGGGCAGGATAGAGCGAGCGGGGCAGGATGGAGCAGGAGGAGCAGGATGGTGGCGTGGTTAGGATGGTGGCGGGGGGGCAGGATGGAGTGAGCGGGGCCGGATGGAGCGAGCGGGGCAGGATGGAGCCAGGGGGGCAGATGGAGCGAGCGGGGCAGGATGTAGCAAGCGGGGCAGGATGTAGCGAGCGGGGCAGGATGGAGCGAGCGGGGCAGGATGAAGCGAGCAGGGCAGGATGGTTACGGGGGGCAGGATGGTGGCGAAGGGCAGGATGGAGCGAGCGGGGCAGGATGGTGGCAAGTGGGGCAGAGTGGAGCGAGCGGGGCAGGATGGAGCCAGAGGAGCAGGATGGTGGCGAGGGGGGCAGGATGGGGGGGACAGGCTGGTGGCGGGGGGGGCAGGATGGTGGCAGGGGGGCAAAATGGAGCCGGCGGGGCAGAATGGAGAGGCAGGATGGTGGCGGGGGGGGGGGCAGGATGGAGTGAGCGGGGCAGGATGGAGCGAGCAGGGCAGGGTGGAGCCGGAGGAGCATGATGGTGGCAGGGGAGCAGGATGGTGGCGAGCGGGGCAGGATGGTGCGAGCAAGGCAGGATGGAGCGAGCTGGGCAGGATGGTGGCGGGGGGCAGGATGGAGCGAGCGGGGCAGGATAGAGCAAGCGGGGCAGGATGGTGGCGACGCGGGGCAGGATGGAGCGAACGGGGGAGGATGGTGTCGGGGGGCAGGATAGAGTGAGCGGGGCAGGATGGAGCAGGAGGAGCAGGATGGTGGCAGGGGTAGGATGCTGGCGGGGGGCAGGATGGAGTGAGCGGGCAGGATGGAGCGAGCGGGGCATGATGGAGCCAGGGGGCAGGATGGAGCGAGCGGGGCAGGATGAAGCGAGCAGGACAGGATGGTTGCGGGGGGCAGGATGGAGCGAGCGGGGCAGGATGGTGGCAAGCGGGGCAGGGTGGAGCCGGAGGAGCAGGATGGTGGCGAGGGGGGCAGGATGGGGGGGACAGGCTGGTGACAGGGGGTGGCAGGATGGTGGCGGGGGGGCAAAATGGAGCTGGTGGGGCAGAATGGAGAGAGCGTGGCAGGATGGAGCGAGCGGGGCAGGATAGTGGCGAGTGGGGCAGGAGGGAGCGAGCGTGGCAGGAGGGAGCCAGGGGGGCAGGAGGGAGCCGGCAGGGCAGGATGGAGACGGCGGGGCAGGATGGAGCCGGTGGGGCAGGATGGAGCCAGAGGGGCAGGATGGAGTGAGCGGGGCAGGATGGAGCGAGTGGGGTAGGATGGAGCGAGCGGGGCAGGATGGTGGCGAGCGGGGCAGGATGGTGACGAGTGGGGCAGGATGGAGCGAGTGGGGCAGGATGGAGCGAGCGGGGCAGGATGGAGAGAGCGGGGCAAGATGGAGCGAGCGTGGCAGGAGGGAGCCAGGAGGGAGCCGGCGAGGCAGGATCGAGCGGGTGGGGCATGATAGAGCCAGGGCGGCAGGATGGAGTGAGCCAGGCAGGATGGAGCAAGCGGGGCAGGATGGAGCGAGTGGGGAAGGATGGAGCAAGCGGGGCAGGATGGAGAGAGCGGGGCAAAATGGAGCTGGCGGGGCAGAATGGAGAGAGCGGGGCAGGATGGTGGCGAGCGGGGCAGGATGGTGGCGAGCGGGGCAGAATGGTGGCGAGTGGGGCAGGATGGAGCGAGCGGGGAAGGATGGTGGCGGGGGAGAAGGATGTAGTGAGCGGGGGCAGGATGGAGCGAGTGGGGCAGGATGGAGCGAGCGGGGCAGGATGGAGAGAGCAGGGCAGGATGGAGCGAGCGGGGCAGGATGGTGGCGGGGGAGCCAGATGTAGTGAGCGGGGCAGGATGGTGGCGGGGGTGCAAAATGGAGCTGGTGAGGGAAAGTTTGGAGAGAGCGGGGCAGGATGGAGCGAGCGGGGCAGGATGGAGCGAGCGTGGCAGGAGGGAGCCAGGGGGGCAGGAGGGAGCCGGCGGGGCAGGATCGAGCCGGTGGGGCAGGATAGAGCCAGGGGGGCAGGTTGGAGTGAGCGGGGCAGGATGGTGGCGATAGGGGCAGGATGGTGGCAAGCGGGGCAGGATGGAGCGAGCGAGGCAGGATGGAGCGAGCGGGGCAGGATGGAGAGAGCGGGGCAGGATGGTGGCGGGGGAGCAGGATGTAGTGAGCGGGGCAGGATGGTGGTGAGTGGGGCGGGATGGAGCAAGCAGGGCAGGATGGAGCCAGAGGAGCAGGATGGAGCCAGAGGAGCAGGATTGTGGCGAGGGGGGGGGAGCAGGGTGGTGGCGAGCGGGGCAGGATGGAGCGAGCGGGGCAGGATGGTGGCAGGGGGCAGGATGGTGGAGGGGGGGCACAATGGAGCGAGCGGGGCAGGATGGTGGCGAGTGGGGCAGGATGGAGCCGGCGGGGCAGAATGGTGCGAGCGGGGCAGGATGGTGCGTGCACGGCAGGATGGTGCGAGCGGGGCAGGATGGAGCGAGCAGGGCAGGATGGAGTGAGCGGGGCAGGATGGTGACGAGTGGGGCAGGATGGAGCCGGGGGTGGCAGGATGGAGCAAGCGGGGCAGGATGGAGCAAGCGGGGCAGGATGGAGCCGTCGGGGCAGGATGGAGCTGGCGGGGCCGGTTGGTGCGAGTAGGGCAGGATGGAGCGAGTGGGGTAGGATGGAGCATGCGGGGTAGGATGGAGCAAGCGGGGCAGGATGGAGCCGGGGGGTGGCAGCAGGATGGATCGAGCGGAGCAGGATAGAGCGAGCGGGGCAGGATGGTGGCGAGCGGGGCAGGATGGTGGCGAGGGGGCAGGATGGAGCCGAAGGAGCAAAATGGAGCCAGAGTAGGAGGATGGTGGCGGGGGCAGGATGGTGGTGGGAGGGCAAGATGGAGCAAGCGGGGCAAGATGGAGCGGGCAGGGCAGGTTGGAGCGAGCGGAGCAGGATGGAGCGAGTGGGGCAGGATGGAGGGGGGGGCAAGATGGAGGCAGCGGGGGCAGGATAGAGCCAGTATACACATATTTTATCTTAGCTGTGATTATTTTTGATTGCAATGGTAGAACTCCTTAGTTTTTTCTTCACCATGGAGAGCCATGTGTAACTGGACAATCAAGCTGTTGTTGATATGCATGAATCTTATACAAGTAAAAGGAAAAAAATATATTCAGACTAACACATCAATGCCTGGATGTTTCAGGGTGACACACCCTGAGTAAAGTGCAATGGAAAAAGAAAGGAGGAAAAAATTCAGCACTGATTACAAAATATAGTTCAGGTAATAACATTTATTTATTTATATCATTTTAAAATTGCATATACGGTAATAAAAAATTGTAGAGCATGAAAACGTAACTCGTTTCAGACCTAAAACATGGTCCATAGTCATAGATAACCTATACCTAAGGAGTATCATGTATGATTTAGGTCTGAAACACCTAAGGTTATCATACTTCAGAATTATGTATTACTAGATGGTGGCCCGTTTCTAACGCATCGGGTATTCTAGAATATGTATATAGTTGGCATACTGTGACTGACAGAACTTGTTCAGTCAACGTGAGTGAACTACATATATATATATATATATCTATTATATAATCGCGAATCGGAAAAGCGCCCCTCCGCGCGCACTTTCCGATGTCGTCATGTGGATACGAATTTAACATTGGGCGCGAAGCGCCCAATGCTGCGCGAGCAATGGCCGCGAGGCCATTGCGAGTCGCTGGCCCAGGGCGAGCAATGGCCGCGAAGCGGCCATTGCGAGCCGCTGGCCCAAAATCGATCCACAGGCTCGGCCATAACCTTAGCGATTTACCGCTCAGGTAGCGCGAGCAATGGCCGCGAGGCCATTGCGAGTCGCTGCCTGAGCCGCAACTCGCTCCCCGGGGACCATGGAGCGGAGGCGGCACAGCCGCCTCCGCTCCCCGCAACTCGCCACCCCAATGTCCGCACAGCCTCCCCCAGGTCCAAACAGGCCCCCCATGTCCGCACAGGCCCCCCCCCCATGTCCGCACAGGCCCCCCCCCCCATGTCCGCACAGCCCCCCCATGTCCGCACACCCACCCCCAACCAAGCCACAGAAGCCCATAATACTGTAGTGTACACCGCTATAGTATACTACAGTCCCATGCCCATAAGCGCCATGGGACTGTAGTATACCATCGCGCTGTACACTACAGCCCCCTGCCGCCTGCCGCTCTAAGCCACTACGCGCTTAGTGTACACCGCTATAGTATACTACAGTCCCATGCCCATAAGCGCCATGGGACTGTAGTATACCATCGCGCTGTACACTACAGCCCCCTGCCGCCGCACCCCTACACGCTAAGCCCCGACCGCCCATACTACTGTAGTGTACACCGCTATAGTATACTACAGTCCCATGCCCATAAGCGTCATGGGACTGTAGTATACCATCGCGCTGTACACTACAGCCCCCTGCCGCTCTTACACACTACCCCGCCGCACTAACCAAGCCACAGAAGCCCATACTACTGTAGTGTACACCGCTATAGTATACTACAGTCCCATGCCCATAAGCGCCATGGGACTGTAGTATACCATCGCGCTGTACACTACAGCCCCTGCCGCCGCACCCCTACACGCTAAGCCCCGACCACCTAACCCCCGACCCGCAGCATACTAAGCCCCCGCCGATACCTCCTAAGCCCCGCCGTCTACCCCCTAAGCCACCGCCGCCCTTAAGCTCCTACCCCCTAAGCCCCGCAGCAGCCCCTAAGCCCCTACCCCTAAGCCCCGTAGCATCCTAGGCCCCGCCGATACCCCCTAAGCCATGCCGCCTACCCCCTAAGCCCCTACCCCCTAACCCCCGTAGCATCCTAGGCCCCCGCCGATACCCCCTAAGTCCGCTGCACCTGTACACGCTAAGCCCCGACCACCTAACCCCCGACCCGCAGCATCCTAAGCTCCCGCCGATACCCCCTAAGCCCCGCCGTCTACCCCCTGCCCCTATCGCTAAAGCCCTACACCCTAAGCCCCCAAAGTCCCCTAACCCAACGCCGCTCTCACCTAAGGCCCTACACCCGAAGCCCCCGCCGTCCCCTAACCTAACGTCCCCGTCTTTCACTTACATGCCTTCAAGTCATCTGATCGTCCGTCCGGCCAGGCGTCCTCTTCCTCCGGCCCCGGGGGTCTTCTCTCTTCCTTCCGCCATCTCCGCCTCTTCGTCCGGCCCCGGGGATCTTCTGTCTTCTTTTCGCAAACTTCCATCTCCGACGTCCTCTTCCTTCTCATTAACATAGAATGGACGAAAAATCCGCCATTCTACCTTAATGAGATCTGAGGCCCTCTTCTGATTGGTCGCTGTATACTGCCCTCAGCCAATCAGAAGAGCCCCTCATTTATTTATTATTTTTTAATTATTTTTAAATAATTTTTTTTATTATTTAATTTATTTTTTTTTTTAAGTCAGACTGAGACACAGTTCTCATTCAGGTCCGCCTTTTTTTTTTTTTTTAATTATTATTTTTATTTAATTATTTATTATTTTTTATTTATTCATTTTATTCTTTTTTAATTATTTTTAAATCATTTTTTTTATTATTTAATTTATTTATTTTTTTAAAGTCAGACTGAGACACAGTTCTCATTCCGGTCCGCCTTTTTTTTTTTTTAAATTATTATTTTAATTTAATTATTTATTATTTTTAATTTATTTTTTTTATTATTTTTAAATTATTTTAAATCATTATTTTTATTATTTAATTTATTTATTTTTTAATTGCGACAGTGAGACACAGTTCTCATTCCGGTCCGCCTTTTTTTTCCCATTGACATACATTAGCGGTGTGTCGGCGATTTTATGGCCGTCCACCTGGTTCTATTTGTCGGCCATAAAATCGCGGACACACCGCTAATGCATCTCTATGGCAGTCAGCTCGATTTCGGTTTGAACGCCGACCAATCAGAATTCGAGCTGTGACTGCCCATAGAGATGCATTAGCGGTGTGTCCGCGATTTTAGGGCCGACATATAGAACCAGGTGGTCCGGCCATAAAATCGCCGACACACCGATAATGTATGTCAATGGGAAAAAAAAAGGCGGACCGGAATGAGAACTGTGTCTCACTGTCGCAAGTAAAAAAATAAATTAATTAAATAATAAAAATAATGATTTAAAAATAATTAAAAATTAATAAAAAAAATTAATAAAAAATAATAAATAATTAAATAAAAATAATAATTAAAAAAAAAAAAAAAAGGCGGACCAGAATGAGAACTGTGTCTCAGTCTGACTTAAAAAAAATAAATTAATTAAATAATAAAAATAATGATTTCAAAATAATTAAAAATTAATAAAAAAATAAAATAAAAAATAATAAATAATTAAATTAAAATAATTTTTTTAAAGTCAGACTGAGACACAGTTCTCATTCCGGTCCGCCTTTTTTTTTTTTTTAATTATTATTTTAATTTAATTATTTATTATTTTTTATTTATTTTTTTTATTATTTTTAAATTATTTTTAAATCATTATTTTTATTATTTAATTTATTTTTTTTTTTAAGTCAGACTGAGACACAGTTCTCATTCCGGTCCGCCTTTTTTTTTTTTTTTAATTATTATTTTTATTTAATTATTAATTATTTTTTATTAATTTTTTTTATTATTTTTTAATTATTTTTAAATCATTATTTTTATTATTTAATTTATTTATTTTTTACTTGCGACAGTGAGACACAGTTCTCATTCCGGTCCGCCTTTTTTCTTCCCATTGACATACATTAGCGGTGTGTCGGCGATTTTATGGCCGTCCACCTGGTTCTATTTATCGGCCCTAAAATCGCGGACACACCGCTAAGGCATCTCTATGGGCAGTCAGCTCGATTTCGGATTGAACGCCGACCAATCAGAATTCGGGCTGTGACTGCCCATAGAGATGCATTAGCGGTGTGTCCGCGATTTTAGGCCGACACATAGAACAGGTGGCCGGCCATAAAATCGCCGACACACCGCTAATGTATGTCAATGGGAAAAAAAAGGCGGACCGGAATGAGAACTGTGTCTCACTGTCGAAGTAAAAAAATAAATAAATTAAATAATAAAAATAATGATTTAAAAATAATTAAAAATAATACAAAAATTTAATAAAAAATAATAAATAATTAAATAAAATAATAATTAAAAAAAAAAAAAAGGCGGACGGAATGAGAACTGTGTCTCAGTCTGACTTAAAAAAATAAATAAATTAAATAATAAAAATAATGATTTAAAAATAATTAAAAATTAATAAAAAAAATTAATAAAAAATAATAAATAATTAAATAAAAATAATAATTAAAAAAAAATAAAGGCGGACCGGAATGAGAACTGTGTCTCAGTCTGACTTAAATAAAATAAATAAATTAAATAATAAAAAAAATTATTTAAAAATAATTAAAAAATAATAAAAAAATAATTAAAAAATAATAAATAATTAAATAAAAATAATAATTAAAAAAAAAAAAAAAGGCGGACCTGAATGGAGACTCTTTGGAAAGAGTGTCCATTCAACGCCCAATCAGCACTCACGTTACGCCCCCCCGCCATTTTGTGCTTTCAAACGCCCAATCAGCACTCACTTTACGCCCCCCCCGCCATTTTGTGGTTTCAAATTTCACAGCCCAGTTTATAAGGCGCGAAATTTGAAATCACAAATCATTTCGCCTACCCGCTACCTCGAAGACGGACTGCCGGATTCCGAGGCCGCAAGAAGACTCGCTTCTGGATTTACCGAAGCAAGCTTCAAGACGACCGCTACTACCCTACAGCTAAGATATCCTTTCTGAGCTTAAAACCTTTATTTTATTTTACCTTTTTTACCGCTCCCCAGCCCACACACTACCACTACCGCCGCCGCCTCCCCAGCCCTCACAGCACCGCTCCCGCCGCCGCCGCTGTTGCTCCCCAGCCCCGATTATGTCCGCACAGCCCCACCCCCCCGCCAATAGCTACCCCGGGACCATGGAGCGAGTCGCTGCCTGAGCCGCAACTCGCTCCCCCATGTCCGCACACCCCGCCGCCGCCGCCATGTCCGCACACCCCGCCGCCGCCGCCATGTCCGCACACCCGCCGCCGCAGCCCATGTCCGCACACCCGCCGCCATGTCCTCACACCCGCCGCCATGTCCGCACACCCGCCGCCATGTCCGCACACCCGCCGCCATGTCCGCACACCCGCCGCCATGTCCGCACACCCGCCGCCATGTCCGCACACCCGCCGCCATGTCCGCACACCCGCCGCCATGTCCGCACACCCGCCGCCATCCCTGCCGCCACACCCGCCGCCATGTCCGCACACCGCCGCCGCCGCGCCATGTCCGCACACCCCCCCGCCCGCCGCCATGTCCGCACACCCGCCGCCATGTCCGCACACCCGCCGCCATGTCCGCACACATCGCCGCCATGTCCGCACACCCGCCGCCATGTCCGCACACACCCGCCGCCATGTCCGCACACCCGCCGCCATGTCCGCACACCCGCCGCCATGTCCGCACACCCGCCGCCATGTCCGCACACCCGCCGCCATGTCCGCACACCACCCCCGCCGCCATGTCCGCACACCCGCCGCCGCCGCCATGTCCGCACACCCGCCGCGCCGCCGCCGCCATGTCCGCACACCCGCCGCCGCCATGTCCGCACACCCGCCGCCGCCATGTTCGCACACCCGCCGCCGCCATGTCCGCACACCCGCCGCCGCCATGTCCGCACACCCGCCGCCGCCATGTCCGCACACCCGCCGCCGCCATGTCCGCAACACCGCTCCCGCCGCTGTCCCCTGCCCCTCTCGCTAAAGCCCTACACCCTAACCCCCCGCCGTCCCCTAACCTAACGCCGCTGTCACCTAAGGCCCTACACCCGAAGCCCCCGCCGTCCCCTAACCTAACGCCGCTGTCACCTAAGGCCCTACACCCGAAGCCCCCGCCGTCCCCTAACCTAACGCCTCTGTCACCTAAGGCCCTACACCCGAAGCCCCCGCCGTCCCCTAACCTAACGTCCCCGTCGATCACTTACATGCCTTCAAGTCATCTGATCGTCCGTCCGATCCACAAGTCCTCCGTCCGGCCAGGCGTCCTCTTCCTCCGGCCCCGGGGCTCTTCTCTCTTCTTTCCGCCATCTCCGCCTCTTCGTCCGGCCCCGGGGATCTTCTGTCTTCTTTTCGCTAACTTCCACCTCCGACGTCCTCTTCTGATTGGTCGCTGTATACTGCCCTCAGCCAATCAGAAGAGCCCCTCTTTTTTTATTATTTTTAAATTATTTTTAAATCATTTTTTTTATTATTTAATTTATTTATTTTTTTTAAGTCAGACTGAGACACAGTTCTCATTCCGGTCCGCCTTTTTTTTTTTTTTTAAATTATTATTTTTATTTAATTATTTATTATTTTTTATTAATTTTTTTTATTATTTTTTAATTATTTTTAAATCATTATTTTTATTATTTAATTTATTTATTTTTTTACTTGCGACAGTGAGACACAGTTCTCATTCCGGTCCGCCTTTTTTTTTCCCATTGACATACATTAGCGGTGTGTCGGCGATTTTATGGCCGCCCACCTGGTTCTATTTCTCGGCCTTAACATCGCGGACACACCGCTAATGCATCTCTATGGGCAGTCAGCCCGATTTCGGATTGAACGCCGACCAATCAGAATTCGAGCTGACTGCCCATAGAGATGCATTAGCGGTGTGTCCGCGATTTTAGGGCCGACGAATAGAACCAGGTGGCCGGCCATAAAATCGCCGACACACCGGTAATGTATGTCAATGGGAAAAAAAAAGGCGGACCGCAATGAGAACTGTGTCTCACTCGCAAGTAAAAAAATAAATAAATTTAATAATAAAAAAAATAATTTAAAAATAATTAAAAAATAATAAAAAAAATAAATAAAAAATAATAAATAATTAAATAAAAATACTAATTAAAAAAAAAAAAAATTTTAAAATAAAAAAATAATTTAATAATACAAAAAAATTTTAAAAATTAAAAAAAAAAATTACAAAAATAATTAAAAAAAAATAAATAATACTAATGATATTACTGTTAATAATAATGCTATTAATCCTAATATGTATGCTATTAATGCTAATATTTATGCTATTAATGGTAATAATTATGCTATTTAATAATAATTATGCTATTAATGGTAATAATTATGCTATTAATGTAATAATTATGCTATTAATGCTAATAATTATGCTATTAATGCTAATTATGTTATTAATGGTAATAATTATGCTATTAATGGTAATAATTATGGTATTAATGGTAATAGTTATGCTATTAATGGTAATAATTATGCTATTAATGCTAATAATTATTCTATTAATGGTAATAATTATTCTATTAATGGTAATATTTATGCTATTAATGCTAATAATTATGCTATTAATGGTAATAATTATGCTATTAATGTTAATAATTATGGTATTAATGCTAATAATTATGGTATTAATGCTAATAATTATGGTATTAATGCTAATTATGCTATTAATGCTAATTATGCTATTAATGCTAATTATGGTATTAATGGTAATTATTATGCTATTAATGGTAATAATTATGCTATTAATGCTACTATTATTGTTATTGATGATGCTATTGATGATGGTTTTAATGATGGTTTTGATGATGCTATTGATGATGCTATTGATGATGTTTTATGATGGTTTTGATGATGGTTTTGATGATGGTTTTGATGATGGTTTTGATATTTATGGTATTGTATTATTATGCACATAATAATTATGCTATTAATGTTAATAATTATGCTATTAATGCTAATAATTATGCTATTAATGGTAATTATGCTATTAATGCTAATAATTATGGTATTAATGCTAATAATTATGGTATTAATGGTAATATTTATGCTATTAATGCTAATAATTATGCTATTAATGTAATAATTATGCTATTAATGGTAATAATTATGCTATTAATGCCAATAATTATGCTATTAATGCAATAATTATGGTATTAATGCTAATAATTATGGTATTAATGCTAATAATTATGGTATTAATGCTAATTATGCTATAATGGTAATAATTATGGTATTTATGGTAATAATTATGGTATTAATGCTAATAATTATGCTATTAATGCTAATAATTATGGTATTAATGCTAATAATTATGCTATTAATGCTAATAATAATGCTATTGCTAATATTATTGTTATTGATGATGCTATTGATGATGCTATTGATGATGCTATTGATGATGGTTTTGATGATGGTTTGATTATGCTATTGATGATGGTTTTGATGATGGTTTTGATGATGGTTTTGATGATGGTTTTGATGATGGTTTTGATGATGGTTTTGATATTTATGGTATTGGTATTATGTATGCACATAATAATTATGCTATTAATGTTAATAATTATGCTATTAATGCTAATAATTATGCTATTAATGGTAATTATGCTATTAATGCTAATAATTATGCTATTAATGGTAATAATTATGCTATTAATGGTAATAATTATGCTATTAATGCCAATAATTATGCTATTAATGCCAATAATTATGGTATTAATGCTAATAATTATGCTATTAATGCTAATAATTATGGTATTAATGCTAATAATTATGCTATTAATGCTAATAATAATGCTATTGCTAATATTATTGTATTATGATATGCTATTGATGATGCTATTGATGATGGTTATTGATGATGCTATTGATGATGCTATTGATGATGGTTTTGATGATGGTTTTGATGATGGTTTTTGATGATGGTTTTGATGATGGTTTTGATATTTATGGTATTGGTATTATGTATGCACATAATAATTATGCTATTAATGTTAATAATTATGCTATTAATGCTAATAATTATGCTATTAATGGTAATTATGCTATTAATGCTAATAATTATGGTATTAATGCTAATAATTATGGTATTAATGCTAATAATTATGCTATTAATGGTAATAATTATGCTATTAATGGTAATAATTATGCTATTAATGGTAATAATTATGCTATTAATGCAATAATTATGGTATTAATGCTAATAATTATGGTATTAATGCTAATAATTATGGTATTAATGCTAATATGCTATTAATGGTAATAATTATGGTATTTATGGTAATAATTATGGTATTAATGCTAATAATTATGCTATTAATGCTAATAATTATGCTATTAATGCTAATAATTATGGTATTAATGCTAATAATTATGCTATTAATGCTAATAATAATGCTATTGCTATATTATTGTTATTGATGATGCTATTGATGATGCTATTGATGATGCTATTGATGATGTTTTGATGATGGTTTTGATGATGCTATTGATGATGGTTTTGATGATGGTTTTGATGATGGTTTTGATGATGGTTTTGATGATGGTTTTGATGATGGTTTTGATATTTATGGTATTGGTATTATGTATGCACATAATAATTATGCTATTAATGTTAATAATTATGCTATTAATGCTAATAATTATGGTATTAATGCTAATAATTATGCTATTAATGCTAATAATTATGGTATTAATGCAATTATTGCTATTAATGCTAATAATTATGGTATTAATGCTAATAATTATGCTATTAATGGTAATAATTATGGTATTAATGCTAATAATTATGCTATTAATGCTAATAATTATGGTATTAATGCCAATAATTATGCTATTAATGCCAATAATTATGCTATTAATGCTAATAATTATGGTATTAATGCTAATAATTATGGTATTAATGCTAATATTTATGGTATTAATGCAAATAATTATGGTATTAATGCTAATAATTATGCTATTAATGCTTATAATTATGCTTTTAATGCTAATAATAATGCTATTGCTAATATTATTGTTATTGATGATGCTATTGATGATGGTTTTGATGATGGTTTTGATGATGGTTTTGATGATGGTTTTGATATTTATGGTATTGGTATTATGTATGCACATAATAATTATGCTATTAATGTTAATAATTATGCTATTAATGCTAATAATTATGCTATTAATGGTAATAATTATGGTATTAATGCTAATAATTATGGTATTAATGCTAATAATTATGCTATTAATGCTAATAATTATGGTATTAATGCAAATAATTATATATTAATGTAATAATTATGCTATTAATGCTAATAATTATGCTATTAATGCTAATAATTATGGTATTAATGCTAATAATTATGCTATTAATGGTAATATTTATGCTATTAATGCCAATAATTATGCATATTAATGCTAATAATTATGCTATTAATGGTAATATTTATGCAATAATGGTAATATTTATGCTATTAATGCTTATAATTATGCTATTAATGCTAATAATAATGCTATTGCTAATATATTGTTATGATGAATGCTATTGATGATGCTATTGATGATGCTATTGATGATGCTATTGATGATGGTTTTGATGATGGTTTTGATATTTATGGTATATTGGTATTATGTATGCACATTCAATGTCCTTATGTATTCAGTGACCTCTTACTATTATTGATATGAATGAGAAACATGTTTATATATTTGTAATACGTTGTAGGGTAAATTAAAGGACATACAAAACATGATATTTAAATATGTTCATTGTCTATCTGGAACTTATTATTTTCCTTAATAATTATTCTATACTTTTCAAGAATTCTTTTCTCCCAAAAAGCTTTTGTAAAAGCTCTTGCGTACCTATACATCTCCAAGCATAGTATTACCTTTGTATGTTCTAACATGACTTCAAAGGATACTAGCAAGGATGTTGGCGGGTACAAAGCCGCATGGATGCGTAAGACACGTGCTAAAGAAACTGAAGAAGAGCGACAATGTCGTTTGGATAAGTCTAAAGCTGAGTATAAGCAACGCATTGCAACGGAGGTCGCTGGAACAAAAACAACTACGGTTGGCCAAAAATGCTCAGAAGCTACATCAACGGCGTCAAAAAAAAAAGCGACACCACCAGTACATCACTCTGCTGATCAGACAGTAACCTCCTCAGTACAACAGTCTGCTGATCAAACTACAAGCTCACCTGTACAATACTCTGCTGATGTAACTCAGTGTGCTGATCAAACAGTAACCTCATCAGTACTACAGTCTGCTGATCCAACTGTAAGCTCACCAGTACTACAGTTTGCTCTAGCTCTTTCTAGCAGTTCACCGGATGAAAGGAGCACAATTCCTCAAGTTTCATCACCGCGCAAAGCAACAGCAAAGCGTAAACATTGTGCTGAGGAGACGTCACGCACAAAACGTTTTCGCCTTGAACAACAACAAACTCCTTTGGAGGCACAAATTGCTCAGGAGTCTTCACTATCCAAACAGAGCCGCTTACGTAAAAGTGGTGCCTCCCGTCGTCAACACCGCAAAAAGACGTCTTCTACTGTTACACAAGTGGATCCTGACTCTTTTTCTGCTTTATTACTTCAACGTCTCATCTATGTCGGTTTGCAGAAAGAAAATCGTATTTACCTACCTACACCTCCCTCTTCATATCCACCTGGATTTACAGATAGTGATTTTGGCATTGTGGAACATACCTGTGGCTCTATGATATTCATATGTAAGCATTGTGAAGCTCGACATTTCATGGATGAGATGCCATCGGATAAACAGTATACTCTCTGTTGTCACAAGGGGAAGGTCAAGGTTCCGTTACCTCAGTATCCAGAGATGTTGGAATGTATTCTTAAAGGTCAGAGTCCATACAGTCGGAATATGATGGATAACATCAGAAGTATTAATAGTTCATTTGGTTTTGCTTCTATGGGTGCAAGTATTGCTCCCCACCTGGACATGGCCCTTATTGCTTCCGGATTCATGGCCAAATTTATCACCGTACTGGAACACTACATCCTGCTCCAGATCAAGCTCCTGCTTATGCCCAACTCTACATTTTAGATACTGCCACTGCTAATGACCAACGTTTACAGTGTGATGAAAATAAGAAATGTCATCCTAAATTGATGCGGCTCATTGCTAACTTATTAGATCGCATTAATCCTTTTGTTTCCGCATACAAAATGTTACGTTTTGTTGAACAAGAGGAACAGGAGAAGGCAATTGAAAATGGTACTGTCATGCCTAATATCATCATGGCTCTTAAACAGGATCGAGAACAAGACCCAAGACGTTATAATAAGCCAATTGTTAATGAAGTTGCTGTGGTCTTTGAAAATGCTGATGGAGAGCCACCTTTCAATAGAGACATTTTAATTCATCTGAAACCTGACCCAAACAATCCTTTAGCTCCAAAAACACAGCAAGTTAGTATTCTCCACAGTAATTTGGATGCTTTACTGTATCCGTTATTTTTTCCGCATGGTGAACAAGGCTGGCATGAGGGACTGAAGCATCAAGGTGAAAATCCACGGAGAATTAACAATTGCAGTATTACTGTTATTTGCTATCTGTACGTCCTGGGTTCAATCCTATTTTAAATGGTGGAAAACTAACGCAACAGTATTTAGTAGATGCGTATATAAAAATTGAGGCTAATCGCTTAAATTTTATACGTCAACATCAAAAAGACTTAAAAGTGGAAGACTATTGCGTACTACAGGAACATCTGCAAAGAAAATCTTTTGAAAAAGGAATTCCTATTGGCAAGACGGTCATTTTACCATCGTCATTTGAAGGCAGTCCCAGAAACATGCAGCAGAGGTATCAAGATGCCATGGCTATTGTTACAAAATTTGGACGGCCAGATCTTTTTATAACAATGACCTGTAATCCCAAATGGAGCGAGATTATCCACAATTTAGAACCATGGCAGAGGGTGGAACACAGACCGGATTTAGTCGCCCGTGTCTTCAAAATAAAATTAGAAGCCCTATTAAAAGATATAAACAGTGGATTATTTGGCAAGATTTGTGCAATGATTCATGTAATAGAATTCCAAAAGCGAGGACTACTACATGCTCACATTTTGGTTATTCTGGATAGCAATTCCAAATTACGCACTGAGGTAGATGTCGATCGTACTGTTTGGGCAGAAATTCCTGACCCATCCGAGTATCCTGTGCTCCATCAAATTGTGATGCAACATATGATTCATGGACCCTGTGGACAATTCAACCCCAATTCTCCATGTATGGATATTGGAAAGTGTAAAAAAGGATTCCCAAAAGATTTCCAACCAAAAACTGTAATAGCACACGATGCCTACCCAACTTATCAACGCAATGCAGGACCTTCATTTACACAACGTTCTCACATGGTTGATAATTCTTGGGTTGTTCCCTATAACCCTTTCTTACTATTAAAGTATAAGTGTCATATAAATGTGGAAATCTGTGCATCCATTCAAAGTGTCAAGTATCTATTCAAATATGTTTACAAGGGGCATGATAAAGCCAATCTGGAAATTTCTCAAACAAACATACAACATGATGAACCTCACCAATTTATGGACTCAAGATACGTCAGTGCACCGGAGGCAGCTTGGAGAATTTTTGCCTATCCAATGCATAAACAATCACACAGCATTGTTCGCCTTGCCGTACATCTGCCACAGTCACAACCCCTTTATTTTCATGAAGATGCTTCTGTTGAGAACATTGCTGCCATGACACATAAAAAATCAACTCTTATGGCCTACTTTGAACTGAATGAGAATGACCCACGTGCTCATGAATACTTCTACCGCCAAATTCCTGAGCACTATGTCTGGAAAGCTGGTGCATGGGAAATTAGGCAGAAACGTGGAACAACAGTCATTGGAAGAATGTATACGGTCAGTATGAAAGATGAAGAACGCTACTATTTACGGTTGTTGTTACTACATGTAAAAGGAGCAACAAGTTTTGAGCACATTAAGACCGTTAATGAAGTCGAGTACCCAACTTTTAAACAGGCAGCAATAGCCCTTGGATTACTTTTGGATGACAGTGTTTGGCGAAATACCTTACTGGATGGCTGTGTTCTAAACATGCCTGCACAGCTTCGGGATATGTTTGCTTACATATGTATCTTTGGTCCTCCTGCTCATCCATTGGAGTTGTGGCAAGAATTTAAAAAGATTTTATTGAAGACTACTGCCGTGCATATCTCCCTAACAATGAGGACTGTGAGCATTGTGAAGGCTATGCAATGACAGATGTTCAAAATGTGTTAAAATTTCATGGCAAAAGCTTTACGGATTTTAATCTACCACGCCCCAAAAGAAAACAACAACTACAACCACAATACGACAAAGAGGAGGAGTTTAGAAGAGCCCAAGAAATGAAAGAAACTTTAAATCAACAACAACTTTTGGCCTATAATGCCATAAATGAAGCATTACAGGATACAAGTCAGCAAGCTAAGTGTTTTTTCATTGATGGCCCAGGTGGCAGTGGGAAAACATATTTGTATGATTTGTTAATTCGTCAAATAAGAGGAGAAGGAGAAACTGTGTCACCTGCTGCCAGTACTGGGATTGCAGCCAACTTATTGGAAGGAGGAAGAACCATCCATTCACTTTACGGGATACCTATTACAATCAATGAAACGTCTGTGTCAAGAATCAAAAATGATACTGATGCTGCACACCATTTGAAGAATACTAAACTTTTCATTATTGATGAATCCACTATGCTATCTAAATACGCACTGCATGTCATTGACCAACTATTAAAGGATGTTATGACCAAAGATATCTCGAAGAAAAATAAAACACCCTTTGGAGGGAAAGTCATTGTTCTGGGAGGAGACTTTCGTCAGTGTCTTCCTATTATTCCTCATGGAACACGAACTGATATCGTAGAGAGCTGCATTAAATATTCCAGACAATGGCAGATTTTCACTCAATTGCCACTACTTGACAACATGCGCTCTGTTGATCCAGAATACAGCAATTGGATACTTCAGCTGGGAAATGGACAATTGACCAATTCTTATAACCTTGGAGATGATGTTATAGAAATCCCTGAAGATATGATTTGCACAGGTTCACTAATATTTGACATTTTTGGTGAAAACATTGTAATTGATGTCAATGACAATGAAAGCATTCATACAGCAGCATCACATGCCATTCTTTGCCCCAAAAATGATGATGTGGATCAGGTCAACTCTAAGATCATGGATTGCATTGCTGGAGAGTATACAGAATACATTAGTGATGATTCCATTGATCCGGATGAGACAGAGGACCCAGAGCAATACCCTGTTGAGTTTTTAAATTCACTTACACCCACGGGGATGCCATCTCATCGTCTGAAATTAAAAATCGGCACCATTGTAATGCTTTTGAGGAACTTCAACAGCAGAAAAGGTCTTTGCAATGGGACTCGCTTAATTGTCACCGGTTTGTTTGCCAACATGATTCGAGCAAGAGTCATTACTGGGTCTGCTGGAGGAAATGTGGTTTTCATTCCCAGGATTGATTTGTGCCCATCAGAAACCGGCTTGCCTTTTAAGTTAAGACGTCGCCAATTTCCTCTGAAGCCAGCTTTTGCCATGACAATAAACAAATCCCAAGGACAAACACTTGAGAAAGTAGGCATTTTTTTGCCAGAACCTGTTTTTGGACATGGACAATTGTATGTGGCTTTTTCAAGAGTGAGAAGACGATCCAATGTAAAAGTGAAAGTGGTGGACACTCCAATCCAAGGAAAATTGCTGCCTAACAGTGACAAAGTATTTACCAAAAATATTGTCTACAAGAATATTTTGCACTGAACTCTTCCCTATGACTATTCTTCTGTTTATTTATCTTTTGAAAAAAAAAAAAAAAAAAAAATTTTTTACTGTTTTACATTTTATTCTTTTATATACTGATTTCTACTATATTTTTGTGAACACACATTTAAAATAATATGAGAGATGTGTATCATCCACATTTCTACAGTGGGTGATAGAAACCACTATTTCAAGCTCCAGCACTATATGTGCTGAGAGATTTCATTGTCACTCTTTACAGGGAGAGGTTTTTGTGAACAGCTAAGAGACGGGTGGGATGGCTGTTCACACACATCTCATTAGCAAGGTGTGTTCCACATGTTTAGATAGATAGGGACAAACATAAATTATTAATTAGATTCTACCACACCATTTTTCTTAGATTTTTTCACTTTGTTGAGGAATATACTAAATGATAATAATTGATCATGAAGGACTCACCAACAACATACTTGCTGTAATTTTCATAATTGCATATATGTAATTTGTACTTAACTTGCGGTTTGTGCAGACAACATAGTTGCGGCAGTGTCATCCACATCAACTGCAGTCACCTGTGGTTAGTTAGTCGATGCATCTTATGCACCTGCTGAAGCTACGTTAACTCCATTTACCGTAGGTTAACTACAAGTTTTTTTGTTATTGCATGGATATTGCTGCAAGTCTGTAGCTGGTAACTCCTTCTGTATCAATTTACAAAATTTTATTATTTACATCACAATCCTCAAAAAATCTAAGAAAAATTCAGGTATAAAAAATATTTAAATTATATCAATTCGGATTTAGTTAGATTAGGACTCACCAGGCGTAAGGGCATCTTGACGCGATTGGTGGGCTGACACAAACTGGCTGATACACCTATTACTGTTATTAATTCATCAATTTTAATGATTGATGCATTAAGAAGTATTGCTACTTTGTGTTCTAAGACCCTTACAACATAATTATTCAATTTTCCTTATATGATATCAACAATACAAATATATGTAGTTGCTGTAAAGATGTCATTGGAATAATTGGATTATTTAAAAATCTTTAAAAAAACAATAAACATATTCTAGACAACCAATGCATTTGCATTAGTCTAACAGCTATAACTACTATAATCAAATTAACGTACGTTCTAGAATCCCGATGCATTTGCATCGGGCTCACAGCTAGTATATATATATATAGCAGCGCTATGGTATATGGTGGTACATTACAGCACATGTATAGCAGCACTATAGTATATGGCGGTACATTACAGTACATATATAGCAGCACTATAGTATATGGCGGTACATTACAGTACATGTATAGCAGCACTATAGTATATGGCGGTACATTACAGTACATGTATAGCAGCGCTATGGTATATGGCGGTACACTACAGTACATGTATAGCAGCACTATGGTATATGGCGATACTCCGCTCCCGCGGCCCCCCGCTCTTCCACAGTAAAAGTAAAGAATCCTCAGTCCACCTCCGTCTTCTAGATCCTACAGGCCTTTAGGACCTGTCGTTGCCTGGGAAACCGATCAGCTGATCGGTCACATGACCACTAACTGCAGGGGGGCAGGATGGAGCAGGGGGGCAGGATGGTGATGGGGGGCAGGATGGTGATGGGGGGGAGGGGGTGCAGGATTGTGTCGGGGGCGGGATTGAGCGAGCGGGGCAGGATGGAAATGGGGGCGGCAGGATGGAGGCAGGTGGGCAGGATGGAGGCGGGGGGCGGGGCAGGATGGAGGTGGAAGGGGGGGCAGGATGGAGGACAGGGGGGGAATGGAGGAGGGGGGCAGGATGGAGGTGGGGGGGCAGGATGGAGGTGGGGGAGCAAGAACAGCAGGGGGCAGGATGGAGCGAGCGGGGCAGGATGGAGGGAGTAGATCAGGATGGAGGGAACAGGGCAGGATGGAGGGAGCAGGGCTGGATGGAGGGAGCTGGGCAGGATGGAGCCGGAGGAGTAGGATGGAGCCAGAGGAGCAGGATGGAGCCGGAGGAGCAGGATGGAGCCGGAGGAGCAGGGTGGAGCCGGAGGAGCAGGGTGGAGTCGGAGGAGCAGGATGGAGCCGGAGGAGCAGGGTGGAGCTGGAGGAGCAAAATGGAGCCGGAGGAGCAGGACGGTGGCGGGGGGGGGCAGGATGGTGCGAGCGGGGGCAGGATGGAGTGAGCAGGGGCAGGATGCAGCGGGCGGGGCAGGATGGAGCCGGCGGGGCAGGATGGAGCTGGCGGGGGAGGCAGGATGGAGCAAGCGGGGCGGGATGGAGCGAGCTGGGTAGGATGGTGGTGGGGGGGGCAGGATGGTGGCGGGGGGGCAGGATGGAGCTGGCGGGGGAGGCAGGATGGAGCAAGCGGGGCTGGATGGAGCGAGCTGGGTAGGATGGTGGTGGGGGGGGGCAGGATGGTGGCGGGGGGGCAGGATGGTGGCGGGGAACAGGATGGAGCCAGTGAGGCAGGATGGTGGCGGAAGGGGGAAGGAAGGTGGCAGGGGGGGGGGCAGGATGGTGACGAGCGGGGCAGGATGGAGCCGGCGGGGCAGGATGGAGCCGGCGGGGCCGGATGAAGCAAGCTGGGCAGGATGGAGCCGGCAGGGCAGGATGAAGCGGGCGGGGCATGATGGAGTCAACAGGGGCAGGATGGAGCCGGCTGGGGAGCAGGATGGTGGCGGGGAAGCAGGATGGTGGCGAGCGGGGCAGGATGGAGCTGGCGGGGCAGGATGGAGCCGGAGGGTCAGGATGGAGCCTGAGGGGGCAGGATGAAGCCGGAGGGGGCAGGATGGAGCTAGCGGGGGCAGGATGGAGCCGGTGGGGGCAGGATGGCGGCAGGGGGGCAGGATAGTGCCGGGGGGGCAGGATGGTGGCGGGGGGCAGGAAGGAGCCGGCGGGGCATAATGCAGCTGGTGGGGGAGGCAGGATGGATGGAGCAAGCGGGGCAGGATGGAGCGAGCGGGGTAGGATGGTGGCAGGGGGGCAGGATGGTGGTGGGGGGCAGGAAGGTGGCAGGGGGCAGGATGGAGTCGGTGAGGCAGGATGGTGGCGGGGGGGCAGGAAGGTGGGTGGGAAGCAGGATGGTGGCGAGCGGGGAAGGATGGAGCTGGCGGGGCAGGATGAAGCAAGCTGGGCAGGATGGAGTCGGCGGCAGGGCAGGATGGTGGCTGGGGAGCAGGATGGAGTTGGCAGGGGCAGGATGGAGCCGGCGGGGGAGCAGGATGGGTGTGAGCTGGGCAGGATGGAGCCGGCGGGGCAGGATAGAGCCAGAGGGGGCAGGATGGAGCCGGAGGGGGCAGAAATGAGCCGGCGGGAGCAGGATGGAGCCAGCAGGAGCAGGATGGAGCGAGTGGGGCAGGATGGAGCTGGGGGGTCCCCCTGTGCTTCTGTGTCCGCCTGTGCCTTTCCTCTCCTCCTGTGTCCCCCTGTGCCTTTCTCCTCCCCCTGCCTGTCCCCCCCCTGTGCCTCTTGTATCCCCTTGTGCCTTTCCTCTCCCCTGTCTGAGTCCCCCTGTGCCTCTCCTGTCCCCTTGACTGTGTTCCCCTGTGCCTCTGTGTCCTGTCCCCCTATGCCTGTGTCCCCCGTGCCTCTGTGTCCCCTCTGCTTGTCCTCTTGTGTCTCAGCCTCGCCCCCCTCTCCCTCCATTCTCACCCTGCCTGGCATTAGTTATGCTCACCTATCCTCTATCCAACAGTAACTGTGGTCATGTGACCTGATGACGCTCTGTGACATCATCACAGGTCCTGTAAGCACACAGACCTTTCTGGGAGGCAGCGTTGGATAGAGGATAGGTGAGCATAACTAACGCCAGGCAGGGGTGAGAATGGAGGGGGCCAGGGGCCGGGGAAGGGGGTTCCAGTGGCGCTTGTACCGATGGAGGGGGTGGGGCTTTGGAAGCCCCGCTCCCGGCAACGGGCGGCCATATTGGAGCACCCAGAAGGGTGTACATGCAACTTCAGCCAGGATGTGACGTACCATACCGTTACATCCTGACGGAAGTTGCCTTAGGGTATGTGCACATCAGTCGTTTTGTGGGCTGTTTTTGAACGTTTTCCGTCGGCGGTTTCCGCCGAGTTTTATGTTAATTCATATTAATCCTAACCACCGGTTGGATTAACATGCTAGTCAATGGCTTTTAGAAAACGCTGTCTACATTAGAACGGTTTTTTTTCTGGTCGTTTTCAGTTTATTCACCGGTTTTCCACCGGTTTTCAAAGATAGAGCAAGTGACTTCTTTTGATCGTTTTTCCAGCGGTTCCAGCTTACAAGTGCACCAAAAACCAGTCTGGAAAACGCCAAGAAAAACCGCCAGAAAACCGCCGACAAAACACTGTATAAACGCTATAAAACCGCTCAAAAAACGCTCAAAAAACGATGGATACTGCTGAGGTCAGAAAACTCAGTTTCTGCAATTCTACACCGGTTTTAGGACGGTCTGCAAAGATGCAGAAACGTCAGATGTGCACATACCCTAAGGGTTTTATTATAATAGATGCATAATTATAATATGATATAAATAAATGAATGTTATTACCTGAACTATATTTTGAGATTAGTGCTGGATTTTTTTCCTTCCTTCTTTTTACACTGTTAATCTTAGACTAAGTTCACATGTCCAGTAATCATCCATTAGAATGGATCTTGCAGAGATCCGTTTGAAAAAAACCTTTGAAAACACATCTTTTATTGTTTTTTTGTCCATTGATAAAAAGCTGATTTCTGCAGGTCCGTTCTTTTAACATTAGAGTTTTTGGAGAATGCATCCATTAATGACTTGCTATTTAGCCATCTATTATTTTTGCATTTGTAACAGATCCATTTTTTTTGCTTGTGGAATCCATTACAAATGGAGATAAATACCAATCTCTTAAGAGATCCATTCTCAAATGTTAATAATATTATAATAATTATATAATATTTATTCATTTAATATAATATATTTATTCGTTTAAATAGCACTATTAATTCCATAGCACTTTACATACATTTGAATGTTAAAAAATGGACAATAGTCATCTGAGCAGCCTTATTGAATACCATTGGTGTGATTTCAGTTTTTTTTATAAACAACACTTGTACTAAAAATAGAAAACAGACAACACAAGAATGTGTAACATGAATGTGTGAATGTAGCTTTATACCAATCTTTGACATACAAAACTGAGTTTTTCTTGTCATTTTACAACATTAAAATAATATAGATCTTAGAAGCATCAAATCTATAAACTAATATCAGTTTGGAAGTAATAAGGCTAGCGCTACACTGCAAGGATAACGGATGTCTTAGATGTACCGTAACTGGTCGGCAATTATAAAGGGAGCTGCCAGCAGTAGATCTTGATGATTTACGTATGAAAGTGCATTTAGTGTGGCAGAATACTCCTCAGCCAATGATTATTCACCTTATAGACAGCATGCCAAGACATATAAGTGTGAGTAATTTCTGCTCATAGTACTCATATTCGATAGTGAAAAAAATCTGGATACACTATAACATATATATCAATCCAGTTTCATAACTCCAAGTTATCTTTATCTAGGTGTTTCACTGCTGAGGAACGTGTTTTTTTTTCTTGTGGATGGGGGAGCTACTACTTACCTTTGAGTTTGCCTGAATATACAAATGACATATCCATGGGTACAAATGTATCATCAGATAGTACTTTAAAATCGTCAGTGAATACACTTTTATCTCTCCTTAGTATCAATTCATATTTCCTGCAATAGGAGACAAAATTGTTATTGTTACTGGAAGACAAAAATAATGACTTATTTATAAAAGGGATCTTTCAATATTACAGGATACAAGATTACAGGATAGGCAGTAAGGGTACCTTTACACACCGCTACAACAAGGTGGAAACAACCGGGTGCTTCACGTGCACGAGCACGCACGAACGGTTACAAACGGTACCCGCACCGCCTTTACACGCAGCTATAAGGTGCTTTACAGAAGGTTGAATCTATCTCTGGATGCACCGCCGGGTGCCTCAAGTTACCTTCTGTAGAGCACCTTACCTCATTTACACACCGCTACAGAGGGTAATATGGGAGGACCTGGGGCAGCAAGGACAACACATAGGCGTGCCAGAATTGTGGATTACGAGAATTTCGTACGCTGATAGGACAAATCAATAGCATCATGATTGGCCAGCCAGCGCAGGAAGGCTGACTAATACATGACACTCGAGCAATTGTGTAGTGTGACTGGTCAGCTCCTTAAATATGCCGCCCTATGCAGCGACTACCAATCGTAACGCAGGAGCTTCCTCCAATGATCGCTGAAGGGGCGTGGTTTCCCGGAGGCTGTGTCGCGCCCCGGGGAGTTATCTAGGTGACGAATAAACCTTACCCTACCGTATTTACACGCCGTTACCACCAGGTTGAAATCAACCTGTTTTAGAGCTCGGCTCTGAAACAGGTGCCGCAAGTGACGGGTGGAAACAACCGCCTTTACACGCCGCTACCTCGGGTTGATTTGGCGGTGCAAGATACATTTTTCTCATCTACCCGGTTGTTTCTACCATGTTGTAGCGGCGTGTAAAGGTACCCTAAGTGTCTAATCACTGCTGTTTAGGTCATGTGTTTACCACTTTAATGAATGTGTCTACATAAATGACAGAGACTGCCGAGTACAGTGCTTGACTTCCATATATAAAGAATGACCTGTAGATAGGAATTAAGGTAAAATGATGGGGCAATTCTTTTTGGCAAAAAAAAAACATTACTCAATAGTGTCCATTGCCTTGTTGTGCCCAGGGTTTAAAATGTGTGCTGCTAAATATAGAGGGGTCTCAAATGTGACTGACAGCTCTGATTGAAAATGCAGGCTCACTCAAACAGCCAATAAACTTCTCCACTCCATTTTGGCCTGCCCTGAGCCTTGGTATCTTGTTATTAAGGTGATGGGACCGCCATAATGGCTCTAATTTATTTATAGTTTTGTTAATTTGTTTGAGCTTTACCTGATTGCCAGTCATGCCTACCACCACACCATCACCTGCTAGGACTGCCACTTGTGCCTGCTGTCACCTTTCTTGAATGTAAGTTTAGGTCTGTAAACTTTCTCTCTCTTTCTATCCTTTCTTTCCCTCTCTCTCCCTCTTTCTCTCTTTCTTCTCTCTTTCCTTTTGTTTTTTCTTTATTCGTCAATATAATTTTTTTCAGACCAACTCCCAAGACTGCTGACTGTTGTACTTACTGCCTGCTCCATCCAATTGAAACAATGCCATCCAGTAATGACAGCAGTGGTTGCCCCAATACACAACCAAGAATTGAGGAAAATCCCCATTTCAAACAGGTTTACCATATTTATTTACTGCAATGGCGATACAGGAGTATGAAAAATATCTACTATCTTTACAGAAAAGTTCCTCTGAGGGAGAGCAGGAACAGTGAGCTGACCAACTGCTCCCAGGGTCATCGGGATCAAGGGTGTGGCATCGGTGAGCAAAGTGTAAGTAGTCCATTTCAACACACTTCTAATGTTTTCTTATTTTTAAGGTTGTGATGTGTAATCTACAGTGTGTAATGTTTTTTTTTCTGTAGGGTCCTCAAGATTCAAGCCAGGGAGATCAGTACATTGATGGGGACGTCCTTATCTCTCTGCTGCAAGATTGTATGCTCTTGTGTGATCATACTCACTGGCGTAATGCTGATACTGTGTATACCTGATGGCTTTCGGATGAAGTGTGTGCGGCACTGATGATTGGTTAAGAGAACATCGTGGTTAGCGCACAGAAGGCCTTCATAATGCTGCGTTTCCCTGTGCGTGGTGCATGTGTGGTGCAAATCACACTCCCCGCAGCCCGCTGTGTAGCTGGTATCCAGGGAACACAGCGAGTTGCTAGGGGCCATGTTCTCCTGCTACACAGCCTGTGTTCAGGCTGCGTCTCGGGAAAAGATTCTAAGTTTTCAGTGGACACCGCTGGAATACGCCCAGTATGACCCTAGCCTAAGACGGGTAGCCATCGCGTCCAAATCAGGTCTTCCCATAATCTCAGTGATTTGATAAAACACTCTGGGGCTCCAGCCTACTGGTAGGACTTCATTGCGGCTGAGCCAATCGGCCATGGTGTTGAAAAGTCCTGGTATGTGGACTGCTGTCAGACTGCGAAGACTGCTCTCTGCTCAATCAAATATGTTGTGGCACCCTGAAGCAAGAGAATGACTCCTCTTCCCACCTTATTTGTTGAGGCAGAACACTGCCGCCAGGTTGTTTCATCGGACTATAACTGCTTGCTGGAACAGCAGCTTCTGGAAGCGACGAAGAGCGATATCTATCAACCTCAGTTCCCTGAGACTGGACGACATCAAGGCTTCCAAATTCGCCAGGACCCAGGGTCCTGGGTGGACCCAGAGTTCTCCTACATGAGCATCCCATGCATGTTCTGAGCTGCCCATCGTCAGAGTTACCATTTGATGTGTCACAAGCAACCTGCCTAAACTCAGATGAGCTGGAACCACCATAGGTCCTGCTTGGTTACCCAAGGTATAAAGATTAGAGATTTTAGTGGCCAATGGATTTGACATGATGTTAGGATGATGTTTTGCCCATGGAACTATTTCTTTGGTTGAAGTGAGCTTCCCCAAGACATTCATTGCCGCTCTGTTTGATACCCGAGGAGCTCTGATATGATGAGATATGCTCTCTTGAAGACTTTGGATTCTCTTGCTGGTCAATGTCACCATCATGTCTTGGGAGTTGATCACGCGTCCATGAAATTCTTCTTTCAGGAAGGTGATAGCCATGATTTCCATCTGTTGATCAGGAACCATAAGAGATCAGCAGAGTCCGGGTCACCTGTAAATGATCCAGTAACTGAGCCTTGGACAAGACTCTCAGTAACCAATTGTCTAGGTACGGCACGATGTAAAACGCCCTGACGTCTGAGGACAGCTACCAGGACTACTGTTGTCTTGGCAAAGACTCTTGGGCCCACCAAGATCCCGAACGATAGACAAGTGAACTGAAAATGGTGAAGATACCCACCTTACTGTACTACAACTCATAGAAACCTGCGATGGAATGTAAAAATTGTGATATGCAGATAAGCATCTTGCAGATCAATGGTTGTCAACCAGCCACCACTGCAAAAAATCGACCAGATTGATCAAAGACTCTTTATTTTGTTCTTCGTCTTCTGGAAGAATGTGTTCAAGTAAGTCAGATCAATTACTAGGCATCAACTCCCTCCAGACTTGGGGACTCAAGATGGATGATTTAGTGAATTCTGCTTTGAGCAAGGGGTTGAACCAGATGATCCAGGAGGTCCCTTTCAACTCTACCATTCTATGATTCTATGAGGAAGCAGCTCTTGTTTTCTTGTCTGTAAGTCTTGCTTCTCTCTGCTGATATGTTTCCGTGGCCCTTGAGGGAGAAGTTCCTGTTCTCTTGTCTGCATGTCTGTCAGCCTTGCTTTCCTTTCTTTAGATTGATCGTTCATCCGTAAAATGGCCTTTCTCTTAGCGTCTGATGACAATCACCCAATCAAATTCCTATTCTTATGGGGCATTATTGTCTGTAATTGACAGTATCTAAAACTTTACATAGTTAGTGTACAGCTAAGGTGATGTGACTTACATCACCCCCTACAACTTTGACTAAGCATCACCACCGAAACCAAACACACAAATTAGCTATCTTATACTAAGAATGGAAAACTGATGAGCCCTGCACACAAAGAACGTGTCTGTGTGAACACGCTCAAGCCGCCAAACAATCTAATACAAAAAACCTTGTCCATAAAACGTGTAACTACTCTGCAGTAAAAAAGTTTAAAATGCAAGTGCAGTAAAAAAATATGTAAATAACAGGGTACTTGGGCCATACATTTTTTGTGCATAAAATGTACTTCAAGCTGCTTCACCTCATCACGGTGTACTCATATCGAAGCAGTCCTATCTGTTGTATTAAAAACCTGATCAAGTAATGTGTATCAAGTGAACAGGGTCCAAACAGGCCAAGTGTCCGATATGGACTGAGGTTGAAAGCAGCCTTTTGTGTGCAGAGCCCAAGGTGAGGGGCGGGGAACTCACATCTCTTGCTAGGCAAGAGGCTAATTTACAGAAAACTGATGAGCCCTGCACACAAAGAACATGTCTGTCCATAAAACGTGTAAGTACTCTGCAGTAAAGAAGTTTAAAATGCAAGTGCAGTAAAAAATATGTAAATAACAGGGTACTTGGTCCATACGTTTTTTGCACATAAAATTTATATATTCTACTAGATGGCGGCCCAATTCTAAAGAATCGGGTAGTCTAGAATCCATATATAGTTTATTTACTAATAGTTACAGGAGTGCAGTGAAATGAATTGTGTGTATACAAGCGGCTTTGTGGGTAGCAGAGTATACAGGTGGCTCTGTGGGTAGCAGAGTATACGGTGGCTCAGTGGTTAGCACTGCGTGGTGGCTCAGTGGTTAGCACTGCGTGGTGGCTCAGTGGTTAGCACATGTGCGGTGGCTCAGTGGTTAGCACTGCGCGGTGGCTCAGTGGTTAGCACTGCGCGGTGGCTCAGTGGTTAGCACTGCGCGGTGGCTCAGTGGTTAGCACTGCGCGGTGGCTCAGTGGTTAGCACTGTGCGGTGGCTCAGTGGTTAGCACTGTGCAGTGGCTCAGTGGTTAGCACTGTGCGGTGGCTCAGTGGTTAGCACTGCGCGGTGGCTCAGTGGTTAGCACTGCGCAGTGGCTCAGTGGTTAGCACTGCGCGGTGGCTCAGTGGTTAGCACTGCGCGGTGGCTCAGTGGTTAGCACTGCGCGGTGGCTCAGTGGTTAGCACTGCGCGGTGGCTCAGTGGTTAGCAGTGAGTGCGGTGAAAGTGGTCAGCGTGGTCAGCGAAGTGCAATGGGCAGAGTGGTCAGTGCAGTGTCGTGGGCAGAGTGGTCAGCGCAGTGCCGTGGGCAGAGTGGTCAGCGCAGCGCCGTGGGCAGAGTGGTAAGCGCAGCGCCGTGGTCAGAGTGGTGAGTGCAGTGCCGTCGGCAGAGTGGTGAGTGCAGTGCCGTGGGCAGAGTGGTGAGCGCAGTGCCGTGGGCAGAGTGGTGAGCGCAGTGCCGTGGGTAGAGTGGTCAGGGCAGCGCCGTGGGCAGAGTGGTAAGCGCAGCGCCGTGGTCAGAGTGGTGAGTGCAGTGCCGTCGGCAGAGTGGTGAGCGCAGTGCCGTGGGCAGAGTGGTGAGCGCAGTGCCGTGGGCAGAGTGGTGAGCGCAGTGCCATGGGCAGAGTGGTGAGCGCAGGGCCATGGGCAGAGTGGTGAGCGCAGGGCTGTGGACAGAGTGGTGAGCACAGGGCCGTGGACAGAGTGGTCAGGTGGTCAGCGCAGGGCCGTGGGCAGACTGGTGAGCGTAGGGCCGTGGGCAGACTGGTCAGTGCAGTGCCGTGGGCAGACTGGTCAGCACAGTGCCGTAGGCAGACTGGTCAGCGCAGTGCCGTGGGCAGACTGGTCAGCGCTGTGCCGTGGGCAGACTGGTCAGAGCAGTGCCGTGGGCAGACTGGTCAGCGCAGTGCCATGGGCAGGGTGGTGATCGCAGCGCCGTGGGCAGAGTGGTCAGCGCAAACACACACACACACACATACACACACACACTCCGCCATACTTACCACCGGCCCTGCGTCTTCCCTGCCGCCTGGATCCTCAGTCGACATGTCGCTGCCCTCGGACTACTGAATCCAATATGGCGTCCGGGAAGTCTCGCAAGACTTCCTGGATGCCATATTGGATCCAGTAGTGCGGGGGCGGCGACATGTCGATCCAGGCGGCGGATGCAGGACCGGTGGTCAGTATAGTGTGTGCGTATGTGTGTGTGTGTGTCGCTCCCGTTTACTGCCGCCATCTTGGATCACCCTCCACGGGTGTAGCACTCTGGTGACATCACCGGACAAAGTGACGGAA
>JARQOC010000841.1:0-58615 GCA_033576535.1 Allobates femoralis | reverse complement strand
CATGTGATTGTGACATCACGAGAGGTCCTGGCAGCACAGAAGACAGAACAGCAAGATACCGGAGACGCGCGGTACCGTGCAGGAGTCGTGGACAGGTGAGAAAGGAGAGGAGGAGAGGAGGGGGACACATGGGGGGATCGGAGGACACATGGGGGCAGCACATTGAAGGACTGGGGGAGGACACATAGGAGGACCGGGGGCCAAGAGGGGAGGACCGGGGGCCAAGAGGGGAGACACAGGGGATGAGAGGACCGGGGGCCAAGAGGGGAGGACCGGGGGCCAAGAGGGGAGACACAGGGGATGAGAGGACCGGGGGCCAAGAGGGGAGGACCGGGGGCCAAGAGGGGAGACACAGGGGATGAGAGGACCGGGGGCCAAGAGGGGAGGACCGGGGGCCAAGAGGGGAGACACAGGGGATGAGAGGACCGGGGGCCAAGAGGGGAGGACCGGGGGCCAAGAGGGGAGACACAGGGGATGAGAGGACCGGGGGCCAAGAGGGGAGGACCGAGGGCCAAGAGGGGAGACACAGGGGATGAGAGGACCGGGGGCCAAGAGGGGAGGACCGGGGGCCAAGAGGGGAGACACGGGGGATGAGAGGACCGGGGGCCAAGAGGGGAGGACCGGGGGCCAAGAGGGGAGACACAGGGGATAAAGGAGAGGACCGGGGGAGAGACTGACAGCTCTCAGGGAGCGATCTGACAGGAGGGCGGGCATCCTATTTTCTGTCGGAATCGGATGCCTATTTGGCACCCGATTCCAGGCATCAGAAGAATCCGATGCTGTCCGATTTATATCGGACAGCATCGGATTTTACAAAATCGTTATGTGAAAGTAGCCTAAGATGGAATAGACGGATTAGGGAATCCCTTTTTCCTTTCAGCTGCCTTGGAAAGAATATCGTCCAGAGCTTTGCCAAACAGGTACTCACCCTGACATGGCAGTGTGCATAACTTAGATTTTGCTTGTGCGTCTCCCTTCCATCCCGTCATCCAAAAAGCATGCAAAGCCGAATTAGTCAGGCCTGCGGCTCTTGCAGCTAATCGTAAAGAATCTGCTGAGGCGTCAGCCAGATATGCCATACAGCCACGTATTAACGGAAAGAGGATAGTAACTTCTCCCTGGACACTGCTTTCCTAATTTGGTCCTCCAATTGATCAATCCAGACTAACATTGACCTAGCTGCACAAGTTGATGAAATAGCGAACTTAAATGCTCCTGTGCATGACTCCCAGAAATGCTTAAGGAGCATATCTGCCTTACGATCGAGAGGATCAGACAGCAGACCCGAGTCCTCTACCAGTAGGGTGGAATGTTTAGATGTAGAGGCCACCGCCGTGTCCACCTTAGGGACCTTGGACCACAGAAGCGATTCCTCATCCTCAAAGGGATATCGTCTCGTCGAAGATGAAGGAAGAGACCCTTGCCTTTCCTGTTTCTCCCACTCTTTTCATGAGATCCTTTACCGCAGCTATTACTGGAAAAGGCTGTCTCCTCTTCTGTGAGAGTCGCACAAACATTATGTCCTGGGAGGACTTATCCCCCTTAGAGTCAGAAATCACCATGGTGTTACGGATAGACTTCACCAAGTTGTCCATACGTTCCAGGGGAAAACAGGACTTTCCCTTGTCATCCGATGATGAGGAGGAGGACACGTAAGAGTCAGATGAACTGGCTTGACTGCTTTCAGATAAACACTCAATCAGGGGACTATCCTTCTTAGATTTAGCCTTATGTTTCTTATAAAGGGTACTCTGTTTAAGGGACTGTCATTTTTCCCTAATCATCGTGCGCATGTCCATAGAGCGAACAGATGACTCCTCCTGCAAAGTCTGATCCATGCCTTGTTGACATAGGCGTTTGGAATACCGTATATACTCGCGTATAAGCCGAGTTTTTCAGCCCAAAAATTGGGCTGAAAAGTACCCCCCTCGGCTTATACGCGAGTCAGTGCTGTATACCGATGTATACATCGGTACATACCGATGTATACATCGGTATACAGCAGCCCCCGCATCCCCAATAATCCAGGCCCCCCCAGCGTCTCTCCGGTCACCTGAAAAGCAAACTATACTTATCAGTGTCCGCGCCCGCTCGCCTCTGCCGTCTGCGATCCTCGATCTTCATGCGGCGTCTTCCGGTTTCCTGTGCTCGTCGCAGGGAATGACGTCATTCCCTGCGACGAGCACAGAAACCGGAAGACGCCGCATGAAGATGGAGGATCGCAGACGGCAGAGGCGAGCGGGCGCGGACAGCGGACACTGATAAGTATAGTTTGCTTTTCAGGTGACAGGAGAGACGCTGGGGGGGCCCTGGATTACTGGGGCCCTGTATACTACCGCTGGGGCTGCAATCTACTACCACTGGGGCTGTATACACTACCACTGGGGCTGTATATACTACCACTGGGGCTGTATATACCACTGGGGCTGTATATACTGCTGGGGCCCTGTATACTACCGCTGGGGCTGCAATCTACTACCACTGGGGCTGTATATACTACCACTGGGGCTGTATATACTACCACTGGGGCTGTATATACTACCACTGGGGCTGTATATACCACTGGGGCTGTATATACTACCACTGGGGCTGTATATACTACCACTGGGGCTGTATATACTGCTGGGGCCCTGTATACTACCGCTGGGGCTGCAATCTACTACCACTGGGGCTGTATATACTACCACTGGGGCTGTATATACTACCACTGGGGCTGCTGTATACTACACTGGGGCTGTATATACCTGTGGGGCTGCTGTATACTACCACTGGGGCTGTATATACCTGTGGGGCTGCTGTATACTACACTGGGGCTGTATATACCTCTGGGGCTGCTGTATACTACATTGGGGCTGTATATACCTCTGGGGCTGCTGTATACTACCACTGGGGCTGTATATACCTGTGGGGCTGCTGTATACTACCACTGGGGCTGTATATACCTCTGGGGCTGCTGGATGCTACCACTGGGGCTGTATATACCTGTGGGGCTGCTGTATACTACCACTGGGGCTGTATATACCTCTGGGGCTGCTGTATACTACCACTGGGGCTGTATATACTTCTGGGGCTGCTGTATACTACCACTGGGGCTGTATATACCTCTGGGGCTGCTGGATACTACCACTGGGGCTGTATATACCTCTGGGGCTGCTGGATGCTACCACTGGGGCTATATATACCTCTGGGGCTGCTGTATACTACCAATGGGGCTGTATATACCTCTGAGGCTGCTGTATACTACCTCTGGGGCTGCTGTATACTACCACTGGGGCTGCTGTATACTACCACTGGGGCTGCTGTATATACCTTTGGGGCTGCTGTATACTACCTCTGGGGCTGCTGTATACTACCTCTGGGGATGCTGTATACTACCACTGGGGCTGTATATACCTCTGGGGCTGCTGTATACTAACTACTGGAGCTGCTGCTGTATATACCACTGGGGCTGCTGCTGTATACTACCACTGGGGAGGCTGCTGTATACTACCATTGGGGGGCCTGTATACCACACTGCTGGGGGCTGTATACCTGTGCTGGAGTCCACCCTCGGCTTATACACGAGTCAATAGGTTTTCCCAGGTGTTGGGGGCAAAAGTAGGGGGGTCGGCTTATACACGGGTCGGCTTATACACGAGTATATACGGTACTTATCAGGAAGGGGCTGTAAACAAAGCACACTGCAGATGTTTAAGTTTCTTTGTTTTCTTAGCCTATAGAGAGGCGATAGACAGAAGGAAGGGATCAGCTTAACAGTTGGAGCCCAGCCACTCACCTAGTGAAGCCAACATTGTGGTACCCGTTCTGAAGGCAGAGTCACAGCCAGAGATGAAGTCTGACCAGTCTTATTCCGCGCTCACTCGAGCCACCCTCCCTAGAGCGCCCACTGTTGCCCTTGGACTTACTGTGCTGCACATCCTCCTCTGGAGGGTGCACCTCTGAAGCCCCTGGAGAGGACATCGTTGCACCCAGAATGCCTAGAGGATGCCTGGATTCATACTTACAGCTACCCTCTCCACGCTGTGCTCACCTCCCTGGTCCCCCAGAAGTGCTTAGTCTTTCACTTCCGGGACAGAACGCTAACCGCCAAATGCGAATGTGCGCTGGCTGAACCTGAAAGTCAGGAGGCGCCAGGCATCCCGCCAACAGAGCAGATGCCTGAGCTCCGTCAACGCCCCGTGCCTCCCATACACATCGGTCTGCTGGAGGCACAGGGCGCAAAATGCCAGATACAGACACCGTACCCTGCGCCCCAGACGGATGTAGTGCAGCCAGTCCCCCACAACGCGTTCTCCATGAGTCAGGGCAGCCCCTCCAAATGCTGACATCATGGCATCCCAGACAGACGAGGGGAGAGCCTGAAGGCAGAACTTCCCAATGCTGCTTCTGGCGCCCCAGACCCTGCCGTTCCCGCAGAGCCCAACACAGAGGTTGATTGGACCAAGGTATGTTTCATGCTGCAGGTTCCCATCAGGGACAGGAAACCAACTGAGGAGGTGAGGGGGACCGCCCCTTTTTATCTGTAGGTTTCCTGTCCCTAAGGACAGATCCCCCTCTCTCCAGTGGGTGCTGTCGTGGCGATGAGAAAATGTGCTTTTTCCTCCAGTGGCTTCGGACGGAGATTAGTTGGTCCAGCTTTTCCCCAAATATGCAACCACCCTGGAAAGGTTATGAGTGATCTTTTAGATGCGGAGTCCGCATGCCATCCTCTGAGCCAGAGTGTTCGGCGAATGGAGATGGCATTCGACGCTGTCAACGCAGAGCAGCTGGCCGTGTCTAGCGACGCAAGCAAGAGGTACTCCCCGGTGACTGAGAGGTGACCAAATAGTTCTGTTGCGTCTTAAGGGAGGTCGTGGTCTTGTAAAATTGCGCGTAGGGTATCTGTCCAAGATACCATAGATTTTGAGACCCACACCGTTGTGAAGGAGGGGGAAAGGGCTGCTCCGAGCTTCAAAGACCGAGCGTACTAAGTTATCTATTTGGCGGTCATTGGGGTCCTTGATAGATCAGCACAGCGTGCTCCGGGACGGTGGTAGGGTCATCATTGACTTTTAGTGTTTTGTTAACGGCCTCAATGAGTTTGTCAACCAATGCCTGGGTGTCTGTCGTGCTCTGTAGTGCCAGCACACTGTGTTACGGTGTGGGCTACGAGCGGCCCCCCTTGGTGGCAGAGGAGGGGGAAGGAAGTGGGAGAGCAAGGAGGTGCAAAGGGACCTGGGCTTTGTACCTGGAGCTGCTGCTGTGCCCCACGTGTAGACTCATTGTTTGTTGAATTTCGCGCCGATTTGGGGGCGTGGCGTGGGTCGTGCGCTGATTGGCCAGTGACGCAGCTGTGATTGGGTGCGCGTTACGTGATCTCCCTACGTCATAGGGGCGGACGTGATAACACGGCTGCTCGGGGCTCACTGATTGGCAGCCAATTGCGGATTGGGTGGTGCTGGGGCGAAGGCCTAGACTGGGGCCTAGATTACTGTGGGGTCTGGGATGTGGTGGGGCCCGCAATACCCGCAGGCTGCGCCGCTACCTGCTGTAAGCAATCCTGACCCTAAGCCCCATGCTGCGTACGCGCACCCCAAACTTACCAGCGGTGCACGTCCTGGCATGGAGCCATTGTGTCTGGATGGGACACAGGGTCGGATGGCTGCTGTCTGCGGCTGGCTGTTTCTGCTGCGCTCAGTGTGCTGGTATTAGCAGTGCCCTCAATCACCTGCTCCTTGATCGGAGGAGGTGAGAGGGTTAGAATTCATTCCTTGCATCCCCGCTGTTATGCAGAGGAATGCAGTGGGATGTGTGCGGCTGGAAGCTGTATGTCTGTGGATCCCCTGGGGTTGAGTCCCCATGGATGCTACAGAGTGACGACCAGCAGGGAAAGCTGTCGACCACAATGTTGCTCCTGTGGTCGAGTGGGAAGAATGGAGCTCGTTACCCCTAGAAAGGATATGCGTGCTGCCTTGCGCGATCCTCATGCTTAAGGAGAACAGCGTCCTAAAGGGAGCCGTAGCCTGATGTCAAGAGGTAAAAAGGATGAATAAAAAATAAAAACGGTAAATATGGTCTGAGAGACAGATCACATGTGCCTCCTTGCAACACTAAGCTAATACTTGCTACCTACTCCTACTGGTGGGTGTATACTGCAGGGAGGAGGACTTAAGCCTTATCTTTTCTTAAAGGGAACCTGACCCCTCATAATCACCCCCAAGCCTCTGAATACCTGTCCCTGGACTCCCACAAATCATTTCCAACGTTGCTCGTGTTGGAAATGCTCCCTATAAAAGATGAAATCTAGGGCTTTCCCTGTGCGCTCCTAAGTCGCTCATTATCACGCCCCAATGGGCGTGATAAGAAATCCAAGTCCTCCTCGCCCAGCTTTATGGGCGTATTATCCGGTAAGACGCAAATAGCGTCATATCCGGGCAGGATGATGTTGTACGCACTGCACATGCACGGCTTCTGCTTTACCGTGCTCCCGGCCGTAAAGCGAAACCTGCGCATGCGCATGGTTAGGTCGTCAGTCCAGGGTGTACCAACGTCATCCTGCCCGGATATGACGCTATTTGCATCATACCGGCTAATACGCCCATAAAGCAGGGCGAGGAGGACTTGGATTTTTTATCACCCCCATCAGGCGTGATAATGAGCGCCCATCAGGGCGCCCTGTGAGACTTATTCAGGGAGCAGAAGTCGCACTTTCAGTAAGTATAAAAGGCTAGATTTCTTTTTTTTTTTGACAAATCATTTTTATTAGAGTTTTGCACAAATAACATATCATGTCCACATTGAATTAAAGGCAAGTAACATTAACAGAAATAGAAATTTTCCCTTTCCCTCCCCCCTCCCTTGTTATCCAACTTCAGCTAGCCGTAGCATCCCCTCCCATCTGCAGTGGTAGAGCACAGAAAGAAGAAAAAAAAAAGAGATTTTAACATGTCATTCCTCACCACCAATTTTCAGCTCTCCCAATGTGTTACCTAAGTCTTCAAGACAATACCACTTGGTGTTGCGGAAGCCTTCCATTAACGTCACAATTTCCCCTCTAGGTAGGCAGCAGACTATGAAATCTCGCCATACAGACATGAATTTGGAGGTTTTATTTTCCTTATCTGTGTCTGTTATTAATTTTTCCAATCTCATAATGCGTTTCAGTTCCCCGCAGAGACTCGTCACCCCCGGTACCTGTGTATCCAACCATTGTCGCAGTATTAGGCGTAGGAATGTTATCAGGATTAGATGAAATAATGGGTATTTTCTCTTGGTGACTGTTAACCCCTCTAGATCATGAAATATCAGAGTCATCTTATTCATTGGTATAGTCAAATCCAGTAATTCCCCCATCCATCGCCTGACCTTTTCCCATCCCATTTGTACCTTTGGACATTCCCACACTCCATGGAACATGTCCGTCTTTTCTTCTCCACACTTCGGGCATTTTGTCATTCTGTCAGGATTATTAATTGATACTGGAATGTTGAAACCCAATATCGCCTTGTGAATCATTCGAAACTGGGTATCACGCCAACGGTTGTCTGTCACATATTTTCGCATAGCGTTCCATCCCACCAGAACCCCTTCCCCCGCTCCTTCAGTCCCCAGTCTTGTATCCCATCCTGTAAAAAGTTTAGTAGGTCCCTTTGGTAACAGTCTCATTTTCATTGCCGCATACATTGAAGAAATCGTCGTCATGGGAGCCTGGCCAGTTAGCAAGTCATCTATAGTCGACCTCTGACATTCCCTCCCAATCTCCTGGATTCTTGACATCAAATGACCCCTAATTTGTGCAATTTGTAATAATTGTGAGGATCCTAATCGCCATTTTTCTATCACCTTCACCGCTGACATCCATCTTCCTTCCGTCTTAATCATTAGGTCACCTAACACCTTGATCCCTTTTTCCCTCCAAGTCTTGAACAAGACATTGTCCTTCCCCTGTGGAAAGTCTGGGTTATCCCACAACGGCGTATACTTAGATATTTGCCAAGACAGTCCCAGTTTATACCTGACCGCCTTCCAGGCCGCTCTTGTGTCTCTGAATAACACTGAATTTTTGATATGTGGCTCCAAAACTCCACTTCGCGCATGTAACACTGACCCCAAACTCCAAGGCCTACACCATCTCGTTTCTAATTCAAAATCAGAGTAGTTGCTCGTCCCCCGCAGCCAGTCCACCACATGTCGCCACACACATGCCAAATTATATCCCCGTATATTGGGTAGGTTCAAGCCTCCTTCCTCCTTGGGAAACATAAGTGTTCTCAGTTTTATTCTATGCCTCCTTCCCTTCCAAAGGAACTTGGCAATGGCTCCATTTAGTTTATTGATATCCGCGTGACGAAGAAGTAGCGGAACTGTCTGCATAGGGTACAGCAAACGAGCAAACGAAATCATTTTTATAAGATGTATTCTTCCTGTCAGAGATAGCGGTAAGTCCTTCCATCTAGTTAGTTCCTGCTCTATCTTCTTTATAATAGGGCTATAATTTAGCCTATACAGATCTCTGGCATCCCTGCTCATCATTATGCCCAAATACTTAACCTCTCTCGTATTCACTTTAATCCCCAGGTATGTGTCCCGTCGCCGCTCATCATGTAAGACTTTCTTGCCTTCTTCCGTGAGAGGCATAAGCTCGCATTTTGAGAGATTTAGTCGGAATCCCGATATTTTATAGAACATCTCGAATCTCTCCAGCACCCCCTCCAGATCACCTGCAGGATTTGCCATGTATAAGATGATGTCATCAGCAAATAGGTTAGATTTTATTGGAGTGCCTCCCACTTTTATCCCCTCGAAGCTATTCGATCCGTTGAGGTACCTGGAGAGAGGCTCGATGGCCAAATTAAAAAGCAGCGGCAACAGGGGACATCCCTGCCTCGTTCCCCTTTCCAGTCTAATTACGTCAGATAAAAAACCTGGTGTATGCACTCTCGCCCTCGGGTTAGCGTATAGAGTTCCCAAAAAGCTTCTGAACCCTCCCACCACTCCCATCCTATTCAAGACTTGCTCCAGCCATGGCCATCCCACACTATCAAAAGCCTTTTCGGCATCCAGGACAACCATGGCCGGAGCAGTCCCCGCCATCTTATCCTCTAGCCGTACCGCCTCCAACACCATGATGGCCTTTCTGACATTCGCTACAGCTGCTCTGCCCCTTACAAACCCTGCTTGTTCTCTTCCTATCCATCTAGGCATCAGGTGTGCCAATCTATCTGCCAGTATTTTAGAGATTATCTTCAAGTCCTGGTTGATCAGGGATATCGGTCGATATGCCGCCGGGTCATCTGATATTTTGTCCCCTTTTGGTAGTAGTTTTATGTATGCTGTATTCAGTTGCGACGGAATCTCCCCTCCCTCCATAAAACTTTTATACATAATCTTTAAGTGTGGTGCAACCTGATCAACCAGTATCTTGTACAAACTGGCTCCGAAGCCGTCCGGACCTGGCGCTTTATTTTCATTAAGTTGTTTAATTACCGCCTTTATCTCCTCCTCTGACACCTCCCTGTTTAAATCTTCCAATACCATTTCTGTCAAGCCCGGTAACTCCACCTCCTCCAACCATTGACGGCCCAATTCACTATCATGTGATTTTGCTGTATATAAATCTGTATAGTAGGAACCCAGAATAGAATTGACCTCTTTTGGATCTGATGTGAGTGTCCCTGTCTTGTTCTTGAGAGACACTATATGTGAAATAGGTTTTCGGCCCCTTGCCAAATGTGCCAACAATCTCCCCGCTTTGTCCCCCTGAGTATGTAGTGTTGCCTCCCAGTGTGATCTCCCCATGTCTTCCCTCCTTCTCGCCCAGACATCAAATTCTTTCTTTGCTTCCAGCCAAGTACTCTTAGTTACATCTGAAGGGTGCGTTTGATAACTCCTGTATTCCTCCCTCACCTTTAAGCTGAGTCTCAAATATGTGGATTGTATCTTTTTCTTTAACGAAGCTGTATAAGCCATGATTCTCCCCCGTATAACCACCTTAGCCGTTTCCCAAAACAATGTGGGTTCCATTGATTCCGGAGGATTGTTGGAAACCAGATCCGTCCACCACTCCCCCAACCTCAGCGCAAAGTCAGCATCTTTTTTTAAGAAATGTGGGAATCGCCAGATGTAATCTGTGCCTTTGGGGAAATTGTCGCGCAGTGTCACGTCCACTGGGCAATGATCAGAGATCACCAAATCTGATATTTCAGTAGCAATTGTCTTAGAAAGTAATTCCCCACTAGTGAAGATTGTGTCTATCCTTGACCATGTGCCGTGCGGGTGGGAAAAGTGCGTGTACTGTCGCTCGACTGGGTGATGCAATCTCCAGGTATCTCTTAGGCCCAAATCTTCTATGACCCCTCGTAGCGATCCCCCTCTCAATGTCCCTATCCTCCCTTTCCCATTACCCCTTGTCTCAGTGCGATCTTCCAACTCCTCCATTACCTCATTCATATCACCTCCCACTATCAAATTAGACATACTTTCCAGTGATATTTTGGCCCCTAAGGCAGCAAAGAAGGGTCCTCTGTCTGAATTTGGTGCATAAATAAAGAGAATTTTGTTTACGTACCGTAAATTCTTTTTTCTTTAATCATCAATGGGAGACCCAGACAATGGGGTTTAGGGCACTGCCCTCCGGAGGTCACACTAGGTACTACAAGTTTGTAGACACCGCCTCCTCCGCTTATAAACCCCTACCGCAGGGAACATCCTCAGTTTGGTCCATAAGCTGCGAGGAGGAAATAAACCACACCCGAAACATCGGGAAGAATGCCGTGCACAGACGGCCAACAACCCGGCAAACACTGTCTCAACAGAGAACAGAGCAAATGCAAAACATGCAACGGAACAACTGGGTGGGTGCTGGGTCTCCCATTGATGATTAAAGAAAAAAGAATTTACGGTACGTAAACAAAATTCTCTTTTTTCTGGTCATCATAATGGGAGACCCAGACAATGTGGATGTCCTAAAGCAATACCCCAGGGCGGGAAGAGTTCCTCAACTAGACGGATAACATATGGTTCCCTTTAAAGGTGGGCAACCGCCGCCTGGAGAACCCGCCTGCCCAAACTTGCATCCGCAGAGGCATGGGCATGCACCATATAGTGCTTAGAGAAAGTGTGCAGGCTGGACCAAGTGGCCGCCTGACACACCTGTAGAGCAGACGCTCGATGTCGCAAGGCCCAGGAGGCACCTACAGCTCTGGTAGAGTGAGCCTTCAATCCCACCGGGAGAGGCAAACCAGAAGACCGGTAAGCCTCCTGAATGGAAGCCTTAATCCATCTGGCCAAGGTTGACTTCGAAGCCGCGGACCCCTTACAGCGACCTGTCGTAAGAACAAATAAGGAATCCGAACTCCTGAAGGAGGCGGTCCTGGACACATAAATGCGTACAGCTCTCACGAGATCCAGAGTATGGAGGTCGCGCTCCACCTGATGAACGGGAGAGGGGCAAAATGATGGGAGAACAATCTCCTGGTTCAGGTGAAAAGTTGAAACCACCTTCGGCAAGAATTCTGGCCGTGGGCGCAACACCACCTTGTCTTGGTGAACCACCAGAAAGGGTGACTTGCACGATAGTGCAGCCAATTCTGAGACCCTCCTCAGAGACGTAATCGCCACCAGAAAGGCCACTTTCTGGGACAGACGAGATAGAGAAACATCTCTCAGCGGCTCAAACGGCGGTTTCTGTAATGCCGCCAGGACCATGTTAAGGTCCCAAGGGTCCAGAGGTCTCTTGTAGGGCGGAACCATCCGCGACACCCCCTGCAGAAATTGACGGACCTTCGGGAGGAGCGCCAATCGCCTGTCAAACAGCACTGAAAGTGCTGAAACTTGACCTTTCAAAGAGCCAAGGGATAATCCCAACTCCAAACCCGACTGTAAGAAAGCCAACAACATCGGGATGGACAAGGGCCACGGAGACCGTCCACCAGAGGCACACCAGGTAAAAAAGATTTTCCACGTCCTGTGGTACATCTTCCTGGAAACGGGCTTCCTAGCCCGATTCATAGTGGCCACCACTGTAGGGGAGAAACCCCTGGATGTCAGCAGCCAGGCCTCAAGAGCCATGCAGTCAATCTGAGGGCCCTGGAATTGAGGTGGAAGAATGGGCCTTGCGCGAGTAAATCTGCGCGTTCTGGAAGAGCCCACCTGTGTCCGCCTGACATTTGCCACAGGTCCGGGTACCAGGACCTCCTGGGCCAATCTGGAGCCACTAGAATGGCTACCCTGCACTCCGACCTGATCTTCCACAGCACCCTGGGAATCAGAGCTAGAGGAGGGAACACATACGGTAGATGGAATCTGGACCAAGTCAAGATCAGAGCGTCCGCTCCCAGAGACTGGGGATCCCATGACCTCGCCATGTATTGCGGCACCTGATGATTCAGCCGTGAGGCCATCAGATCCACGTCCGGCGTGCCCCATCTGCTGCAGACGTCTCTGAAGACATCCGGATGAAGAGACCACTCTCCGGCGTCCATCCCCTGCCGGCTCAGATAGTCGGCCTCCCAGTTTTCGACCCCTGGGATGTGAACTGCGGAGATCAGGCAGTTGTTGTTCTCCGCCCAGGATAGGATGCGGTGAACTTCGGCTAGAGCCTCTGCGCTCCTGGTTCCTCCTTGATGATTTATATAAGCGACGGCCGTCGCATTGTCGGACTGAACCCGAATGGGTTGTCCTGAGAGGAATCTCTGAAAAGCCAGGAGTGCCAGATAGACCGCCTTGATCTCCAGCACGTTGATCTGCAACGCCGACTCCGACTGAGTCCAGAGGCCTTGGGCCCTGTGGTGTAAGAACACCGCCCCCCAGCCCTTCAGACTGGCGTCGGTGGTCACCACTAACCATGACGGTTTGATGAAGGACCGGCCCCGAGACAAGTGGTGTGGCTGTAGCCACCACTGCAGGGAATCTCTGGTCGGTTGGGAAAGGGTCACCAGCCGATTCAGGGAAATCGTCCTTTTGTCCCACCTGCGGAGAATCTCCAGCTGGAGAGGACGGAGGCGAAATTGTGCGAAAGGCACCGCCTCGATTGCCGCCACCATGCGCCCCACCAGCTTCATCAACCCCCGTAGGGATGATTGTGGTGACAGGAGGACTGCTTGCACTCCTGATTGGATCGCCATCTGTTTGACTCGTGGCAGAGACACCAGGGCTGAGGCTGTGTTGAAGTCCATGCCCAAATATGTCAAAGACTGGGTCGGAACCAGTGTTGACTTCTGAATGTTGAGGAGCCAACCGAACTGTTCCAGAGACCGCATGGTCACATCCAGGCTCACTTGACAAAGGTGTTCCGATGGCGCCTTGACCAGCAGGTCGTCTAAATAGGGAATGACGGCATGTCTCTGCCCGTGCAGGAGAGCCATCATGGAGGCCATCACTTTTGTGAACACCCTTGGTGCCGAGGCCAACCCGAACGGCAGCGCTACAAATTGGAAGTGTTCTTCCCCCACTGCGAATCTCAACCAGCGCTGATGAGCCGGTGCAATGGGCACGTGAAGATAAGCGTCTCGTATATCTATGGACGCTAGGAAGTCCCCCTGTGACACAGCTGCGATCACGGAGCGCAGTGATTCCATACGGAACTTCCGAACCAACACGTGATGGTTGAACAACTTCAGGTCCAGAACCGGGCGGAAGGATCCGTCCTTCTTCGGAACGATAAAGAGGTTGGAGTAAAAACCCCTGAACCTCTCCCCGGAAGGCACCGGGACCACCACTCCGTCTCTGCGGAGTCCCTCCAACACCAAATAAAAAGCCTGAGCCTTTTCTGGGGAGGGGACCGACCGATGGAATCTGGATATCGGTTTTGACGTCAGCTCTATCCTGTAACCTCGCGAGACCACGTCTCGAACCCACTGATCTGGAACGTGAAGTAGCCACTTGTCCTGAAAGCGAGACAAGCGGCCCCCCACCTGTGGGGAGGCAGGAAGAGAGAGCGAGTCATGTAGAGGCGGGTTTGGGGGTGGCAGCTGCTGCCCCCGCCGGCTTCTTTGGACGACTCTTAGAGCGCCACTGAGAAGCGGGCTTGCCCCCTCGGTCCGTGCGAGCGGACGGTGCTGATGACTGTGAGCTGGACCGAAAGGACCACTGTTTTGGGTTCCTTTTAACGGTATACCGTGGCTTAGGTTTATTCTGCGGTATCTTAGACTCAGCAGAATCCTTAATCAGCTTGTCCAGCTCTGTGCCAAATAGCCTGTCACCAGAGAACGGAAGATTCTGCAGAATCTTCTTAGATGTGGCATCTGAGTCCCAAAGACGCAGCCACAACAACCTGCGGATCGCTATAGCATTGGCCGAAGCCACAGCTGAGCGAGTGGCAGTTTCCAGAGTCGCCGTCCTGGCGTAGTCCGCATAGGCCCTCGCCCTCTCGGTAAGTGCCAGGACTTCTGGACTGGACCTTGCCAGGTCAGTGATACCATCCAAGCAGGTAGTAATCGCTTGTAAGGTCCAGACCGTGGCAAAATTAGGGGCAAATGACGACCCCACAGCCTCATAGGAAGACTTGGCGAGTTGCTCGACCTGTCTATCAGTAGCATCCTTCAGTGAGGAGCTATCAGAGGCAGAGAAAAGGGAGCGTGCAGCAATCCTGGTCATGGAAGCATCCACCTTCGGGGACTGCGACCACTCCTGAAGCACCTCCTGGGGAAAGGGGAAGCGATTGTCCTTGGGTTTGCGGACATAACGCCGCCCAGGATGTAACCTGGGAGCTCTAACCACCCTTCCAAAATTAGTATGGTCCATAAAGGAGCCACTTGGTCTAGCCTCCGGCCGCAGCCATTGATAGACCTCCTTCGGGTGCACCGTCACCTCCTCAGGGGGTGTCACGAGACGTAAGGTCTCGTTGATAGAGGACACCAGATCCTCCACCCCGTCTGGAGGTTCAGACACAGACACAGACCCGAAAGTTGAACCCCCATCATCGTCCTCACCATCAGAGGAACGCTCCCCCTCAGAGAGAGCCTGGAGCTCGGGTGACTCCTCACGACGAGCCCGCTTAAGGGGTCTCACAGCAGAAGAGGGAGACACCCGGGGGTAACTGGAAGGAGTAGCTGGGCCTTCCAGCCTCCTATTAAGTGCCTCCAGGGATTGCGACATGGAGGACAGCTGGGACAACAGAGATTCATTGATCTTATTCTGAGTCTCCCAGGGCCCTGGGATCACCCGAACCTCAGGGTACAGCATCGGAGCTGCTGTCTCAGCAGTGCCAGTCCGGGCTTCTGGGCGTCCGCAGTTATTGCAGGACCCCTCCACCAGTGTACCATTGCATGTAGCACAGGTAATGGTGGCATCCGCCGCCTTAGCAGCATGCTTCCTAACTGAGGACATAGCCACAGTAGGGGATGTATAAGCCAAGTCGTACAGACAAACAAACCGGGAGTCCCGGTGGCTTACCGACCGCTGTAAAGCGGTGGGAGGAAGCGGTGCGTGTGTGTGACCTCCGCGAGTTCCGGTCTCCCTCTGAAGTGCAGACACGTGCTGCCGTAGATCCCAGTCGGGAAGTGAGGGAGAAGATGGCCGCCGCCAGTAAAGTCGTGGGCGGCGCCGAGAACACGCGGGAAGCACACACACACGCCCCCCGGTGACGTCACCGCAAGGGCTGCCTCCTCACCTCCAGGCAGCCTCATAATGGAGGTGCTGGAGCCCGCAGCGCGGGAAACAGTGTAAAACACAGTACACACACACAGACTGCAATTACATCCCAAGATCAGCAGTCTACGGCCTCAGCCCCTGTGACACACAGGGCGGTCAGCCAGGGTGACCCCAGCACAGGGTACACCTCCAGATCCGCGGACCCGAGGGTAACGCGCGGTCTGAGTGTCAAGACACATAAAGTGCCAGACACTACCCCCAGGCACACCGGAGACACAGAGTGCCTCAGTGCCGGTCCGGTCTGTAAGCACCATTTAGGGAGGCCTCGGACGGGGGTTCAGCCCAGTCCGGAGTGTAAGCACCATTTAGGGAGGCCTCGGACTGGGCTGGCTCCAGTCCGGTCTGTAAGCACCATTTAGGGAGGCCTCGGACGGAGCGGAGCTGTGCAAGGCTCCCATCTCCCACTCTCCAGAGCCCCCCAGAGAGGGATGGAAAGGAGCGCGACAGCGTACCGGGAGAACACAAAGTGTCCAGGCTCTAAGCCCTCCGGTACCTCCACCTGCGTGTGCCACAAGGGTGAGCGGGGAGGCTGTCGCAGGTCCCGACCAGGACCATATTACCTTGTCTTCAGACGCCATCACGTAAGTAGTGACAATGCAGTGAAGTGCAAGCAAAGCGTGATCCTCCGAGCACACTAAGTTTAAAACAGAGGATGTTCCCTGCGGTAGGGATTTATAAGCGGAGGAGGCGGTGTCTACAAACTTGTAGTACCTAGTGTGACCTCCGGAGGGCAGTGCCCTAAACCCCATTGTCTGGGTCTCCCATTATGATGACCAGAAAATTATGTATGTTTAATACTCCACATGGTGTGTCCAAAACTACTTGCACAGGTCTCCCCCCTTCGTCATGTGTGTGTCGTAACAGCTTATGTGGAAAATTTTTCCCCACCAACGTGACCACCCCAGCTTGTCTACCCACGGCTCCTGAACCAAACACCTCTCCCACCCACAGTTTGTTCATCCTATACAGGTCCTGTTGGGGTAATTGTGTCTCCTGCAATAATGCTATGTCCGCCCCTAATCTTTTCAAATGTCGAAGGACCATTAGTCTTTTTTCAGGGGACCTTAGACCTTTTATATTCCAGGAGACAACCTTAACCATTGTCCCAGTGTTTCAGGAACTCCACGTACACAGATTTTTATAATACAATAACACAAAGAATCCAAAACCTCCTTACTCTGTATATGATACCACTGCTTTTCCATTGGATAACACTTTTTCCCTTGACCCAACACCCTGGAAATTCAATTTCAAATATCCCAACTAGAATCTTCAACTCCCGTCTTATCCCTCCCCTCCTTTCCCTCCCCCCATTCCACCCTTGCATAACTTCCTTTTTTTCCACCATGGACACCTCCCTCTTACATCATCCAGGCCATTTATACTAAATAAGGTAATCCCCCATATTATCACCCCCTCCAAGAGGGATATTTCTCCTCACATTCAGTCAGTCATAGAACTATCCATCATTACCGCAGCTGCGAGTCTGTCTCTTTCACAATCTTATCGCCTTGAATCACGTCTTGTACTCGCCAGTTTATCATTGGTGTTAGATTTCTCCCTGTCATAGCTTGGAGAGGATCCTCTGGATGTTCTCATGAAGACTCTCATAGCCTCATCCGGGTCCCTCCATCTTCTGAAGGTGCCATCTTCTTCTTTAGTCCTCAGGATCGCTGGATATTGAAGCTGGAATTGTATTCCTCTCTTGAACAGCATGCCACATACGTCACTAAATGCCCTTCGCTGTTTTGCCACCAGCGCTGAAAAATCTTCGTGCAGCACTACTCTGTGGCCCAATATCTCAAGAGGTCGCCGTCTCGCTCTAAAATGTCCGCAATATCTTATCTTTGTCTTTATAGTCCAGGTATTTAGCAATTGCTTGCCTCGGACCCCTAGGTGATTGAGTGCTGCGGCTTCCTCCCTCTGAGTTTTGGCTTGTGCGAATGTTCTCTCTCTGTGGTCCCAACCTGTGAGCTCTCTCTACTTTGCACATAGATTCTATGCCAAGAGCTGTGGGTAATTCCTTTTCAAATATGGCATCCAGCTGTTGAAAGGTGATAGATTCTGGTAAACCAGTGAGGCGCAAATTATTTCTCCTTGATCTATTCTCCAAGTCCTCCATTTTATTAGACATCCAGGAGTTTTGTTTCTGCATCTCTTCCATTTCCTGTTCTTTAGCAGTGAGCTTGTCCTCTAGATCTGACACTCTTTGTTCAAGCTCATCAAGCCTGCTAGCATGCCTGGCTGCAGTTTCCTGGAGATCCTCTACTGCCTCCCTCACAGCCTCTCTCACTGCTGCCGTTATGTCTGCCCTGAGTGTCTCATATAGCTCCTTGGAGCCTGCAATTGCAGCTCTCTGTTGGTCCGTGCCCGCAGCCTTGTCTTTGGGGCTCCCTCCTCCTGTCTGCCTCTTCATACCTCGTTCACTGCCACAGTCTTTGCGGGTCGCCTGGCGGTGCTGTGAAGAGTCTGCCCTCTCACTCTCCTTCTTCCTCATGTCGCCTGTAGCTCCGGCGCCTGCCGCCATCTTGGGCTTTCCCGCTCTCTGGGGGGCCGACTGCGTTTTTGCCTTTTGTCCGCCTCCCGCACTCCTCAGCCACCGCTCCACGATTGCGCCTGCTCCCGGCTGGATTCGCTGGCCTCTCGCTCCGTTTGCTGCTCTGTGGGGGTCTTTTCTGACGCTCTATGGCCGGATGATGCCCGGAGCCTCCTCAGCCCGGTCTCTCCACTGCGGCGCCGGAACCGGAAGTAAAAGGCTAGATTTCATCTTTTATAGGGAGCATTTCCAACACAAGAGCAATGTTGGAAATGATTTGTGGGGGTGCAGGGACAGGTATTCAGAGGCTTGGGAGTGATTATGAGGGGTCAGGTTCCCTTTAATGTCGCTTCCTAGTGGCAGGAAAACATACACCCATGGTCCTGTGTCCCCCAATGATGCAAAGGAGAAATGTTCATTTTTTTTCCTTCCAAGTTGCTTTAGTTCCTGTGAAGCACCTGAAGGGTTAATAATCTTCTTGAATGTGGAGCAGTCTGAGAGGTGCAGATTTTGGAATGGTGTCACTTTTGGGTGTTTTGTGTCATATAGGCCCCTCAAAGTTACTTCAAATGTGATGTGGTCACTAAAAGAGTGGATTTGTAAATTGAGGCTGAGGGCTGGAGGCAGGGAGGACACCAGCAACAGCAATGACACATACAGGAGGCTAGACAAGAGCGGGCTGGAGGTGGCACAGAGAGGGATGGAGGTGGGGAGGACACCAGACACAGCGATGACTCATTACTGAGTAAGTCCCTCTGGACTCGTTATCTGTACACTTTATAAAGTCTTTTTAAAAACTTACAGGGAGGCTAGAAACATGGGGGACCCCTTCCCTGAATGCAGCAGACATGCTGCATTTAGTGCTGCATTCAGTTAGCACAGCACCAGTGGATTGAGAGTTCGTCTTTAAGTACCATGTGTCACGAAGAAAATCTCAAAATCACTGGGATCCGTTGAAGTGTAGCGCCCCTGCGACCAGGTGGCCACATGAGGGAAGTGCAGCCAGGTAAGCAAGGTTGAAAACACACCCACACCACACAAACACCGACCCTACGTCTAGGACTCTAGGATGGGCAAGGGGCGGCAGGGTGTAGCACAGTGGGTGGAGTGTAGGTAGGACACTGACTAAGTGGGTGGAGTGACACAAACAAAATCCAGGAACACACAGGGGAGTTAGTCGGAGAAGGAAGAACAGCAGAGCAGAAACAGAAAGACACTTCCCAGACAGTTTCAGACTCACTGGAGGCGCAGAATCCTGTGAGGCACAGACCCCTGGAGAGAAAGCCCGCTTTACAGCCTGGAAGCGAAGGGAAGGGGAAGGACTGGAAAGAGACCCCACAGCTAAGGACGGTGGGAGGACAAGGGCCCGGCAGCCTGACACCCGTGCTGCGTGGAGGAACCCTTAGCACAGCGACAGACAGAGGGAGACTGATGTGCCAAATACAGCAACTTGGGACACTGGAGGGCTAGGCCAACACCAGAGAACCGGCTCTGATGAAGTGACCGGGGATTCTATACCCTAATCACGAGACACACCGGTGGGGGGCAGAGACTTTATGTGCTGCAGCCTAACTTACCACTGCGGCAGAGGAACACAGACTGGTGACCCTGACTTTAAGGGAAAATTCTTCACCCGTGAGTCCAAGGCAGCCAGACCAAACCCATGAGTGAGGTACTAAGTTTATACTGAGAGAAGGGCCCGAGAGGACTTTGAGGGATCAACACAGAAAAGCTACCTGAGCGGCACAGTTGGAGTAACCCGGAGTGTTTAAGTGTGACCCGTAAGAACCGTACTGAAAAGAACTGTAAACTGTTGTAAACTGCTTTGGAAAGATCAAGTAAAGTACCCAGTAAGCTCACACTTGCCTGAGACTGTTTACTTGTAGAGTCACAGAGAAGTCCCACCTGGAGAGCCACAGCATATCAGCCCTGCACACTGGCTAGAGGAGCAGCAGCAAAGTAAGTGACTTGTACCCAGCACTGCCCCTTGCTGCAGCCATCCATCCCAACTACTCCTGCCCTGGGGACCCTCAGCCCTACCCGAGGAGGGCTTACCATCCACGCTGCCCCAAGTCACCGTCCCCAGCAGGAATACAGCAGTGGTGGTTCTGCTAACCACATACCCCGGGTGGCGTCACAACAAATCCCCTATAAATATCCCCTTTTAGGACTGATCCCAGGCCACAACTACCGTGATCCCTAGAGACAGCACCGGCCTGGTTCCCGAGTACCCATAGCCTGGGGGTGCATCAGAAGCTTTCTAGAGATGTTACCTCAAAGTAACTGGTCAGATTTGCAAAAAACAGCCTGGTCATTACAGTCAAAACAGGCTTGGGGTTAAAGATGTAAAGAGTCCTTAAATGATTCTTCTTGGTAAGATTGTTTTACATGACAAAAACCTGTATACTACCAGGGGTGTGTAGACTTATTTATATCCACTTCATAGCTTAATGAATCCACCTGAATACATGAGCCCATAACAATCGTTACACAGAAGCAGCCGTAGGCTACATGCACACGCAGTGTTTTTGCTGCGTTTTGTGAGGATCTATTTTTGGTGCAGAAACTGCAGGATCCTCACAAAGCACAGCCTTTTGTGTGTGAATCTGTACAAAACGGGACATTAGCGGACAACAGGCGTTCGGTGTGAATGTAGCTCTACACCGTTTACACTGAACAATAGTCGCTCTACTGGCCCTACATGCTCAATGATACCAGGGAATGGAAGATCTTCTGTCCAAAAAAGACAAGTGGGGAGAAGAAAGAAAGTGGCTTCCAGACTTCCATTGAGAACAGTAGGGCTGGAGGATTAAATACCCCCTGCCCAACAGATTTGTAGATTGTCAGCTGAGTGTAATGTGTACAAAGGTGAAACTGTGACCTGACAGCAGGGACAAGGAGACCAGTTACTGCCCCATGTACATTATTCAGAAGCATTATGAAAAATTGGACGCTCCTCCAATGTGTATGTGGCCCTCCCAATGCTCGGCATAGTGTGAATTGGATCCATTGTTCTCTGGGATATTACAGTGCGGCCAGAGGAGTCTGGGGAGGATTTCTTCTCTCCCCACAGAGAACAGATGAAGGCTGGTCTTTAGCGGACTTGGGAGAGACAGCAGTCAGCAGGTATAATGGTGTCCTCACTATCATCTCGGCTAGAGGGGAGACAATATATTCCACTGGATCTGAATTCTACTCCAATCTTACAAAAGTTAGCATTTGTAAAAATAATTCCCTTCTACGCTGACACAGTAAACTGGTGGCAAACTCGCTGCCACCGATCCAGTCATTGATGTAACTTCCTATGACCACCCCCAAGTTTTGAATTCCCGGCCTCTTCACGCTAGGACAAGACTTCTGGCTCTGATGAGGTCATAGCACAAGTCATGACACCACGTCCTTACATGCTTGTACAAAAACATCAAAGGCCACATCAAAGCATAAGTCCCAGCCTAGCGTGAAGAGACCAGGTATTTAGCACTCAACAACGAGAGATGATGCACAAAGGATGGAACAGGAGACTGGGGAACCGGAGAGGGGAGTGGCGAGGAGTGGAGGGAGGGTCCCGACGAGGAGAGCGGCGAGGAGTGGAGGGAGGGGGTCGGAGAGGATAGCAGCGAGGAGCGGAGGGAGGGGGCCGGAGAGTATAGCAGCGAGGAGCGGAGGGAGGGGGCCGGAGAGCAGAGTGGTGAGGAGCGGAGGGAGGGGGCCGAAGAAGGTGAGTCCTTGGTGTAACTTCCTATAAGCACCCCAAATTCTGAATTCTCGGCCTCTTCACGCTAGGACAAGACTTCTGGCTCTGATGAGGTCATAGCACAAGTCATGACACCATGTCCTTACACGCTTGTGCAAAAATGTCAAAGGCCTCATCAAAGCATAAGTCCCGGCCTAGTATGAAGAGACCAGGGATTTAGCGCTCAACACCAATGAGATGATGCACAAAGGATGGGACGGGTGACCAAGGAGCCACAGAGGAGAGTGGCGAGGAGCGGTGGGGGCCGGAGAGGAGAGCGGTGAGGAGCTGAGGGAGGGGCCCGGAGAGGAGAGTGCCGAGGAGCGAAGGGAGGGGCCTGGAGAGGAGAGCGGCAAGGAGTGAAGGGATGGGGCCGGAGAGGAGAGTGGCGAGGATCGGGAGGGCGCTAGAGAGGAGAGTGGCGACGAGGGTGGAGGAGGGCACCGAGCATGGCGACGAGTAAGAGGGAGGGCGACGGAGAGGAAAGCAAGAAGGAGGGTGCGCCTGAGACGGCAAGGAGCAGAGGTGACTATCTTTAATTATTTACATCTTATGTTTAATATGCTCTGACATCTGGAGACCCCACATTATAAGGGATATTTAATATTTGGAACATAAATTAATATCTCAGGAAATTATTGCAATTTGGCAAGTCTAATATTCTTAGATCTGCTCATTTCTAATCACTAATCTAATCACCTACATGTCTAAAAGACGCTAAAGGCTCCATAGTCCTACAAATGTGCAAATAAATCCCCCTTCACTAGAGACAACAGATGATGATCACATGATCTTATGTCACCTCCATGTTCCAGCTGCATCTTACATCCACATTATAAGTGCACAGCGGTGTTATCACATATAGCGCTGTCACATTATCATCTGTCTTCATCTGAATGGAGGAATTTATAGTTGAAGAAACCAAAATATAAAATCTCTGGCCCAAAACTGTCCGGTGAATGAGAACGTGACTACTTTATTTAATGGCGACTCCTCACCGGGGCGGTTACCTGCAGGAGCGTCCTCTGTACACCGCTCATCATGTCCTTCCTCCATTATATCTGCTGGATTAATATTCTTCAGACCTGTGAATGAAATAATAGAAAAGTCACAGACAGTAGACGTCATGTGGAGAGTTCTACATGATCGGAGAAGAGAGGGAAGGTTGAGGAAAGTGGGGGCTGTCCAAGAACTTCCCCACAAATGATCTGGGATAGTCGGTGCCTCAATATGTTCCTGAAAACCCTCCTAGATCTGGAGCATCATGTAATCCAAGTAATGATCATTTGGATGTTGCTGATCTGCCGATTTGCTCCGTGGTGCAGGGAGCTCAGCCATGTCACGCTTCAGGGGGTGTTACTGAGGAGCCTCTACCACAGGGGTTTCAAACATGCAGTCTACAGGCACCGTAGACCCCTTGGCAATTGTGGTCTAGTCTGGGGGCCACAGACGTCCGCACTTTCCTTCAGTTGAATGACAGCCCTTGTTCAGCTATACTAATGGCAGATGCCAGCCAGATGCAAGCAACTGATGTCAGCTGCTGGTCTCTGATTGGCTGACAGCTGGCATTGGTAAAACTGAGTCAGAGAGCTTGTCCCTGTGCTGCTACAGCAACACATCTGTGTGATGTGCGGTGACAGCACAGCTTTTCTCAATGTATGTCAGGGGTTAATGTTCTTAATTTGGCCAGACATATTGGTCATCTCATGTTTGTCAAGACATTGTTTCTTACCAGAGGAGTCAGTGCCTTTATTGGCCTTAATTTGTGTATTGCTAATGTAATGTAAATCACCTCATCCCCTCTGTCTACATCATCCAGAAGAGAATTATGCAGATATCAGATTGAAATGCCAACCAATAAGAAAACAGCCTTATCCTACCAATCCTAGAACACAATATACACTCAGGTGTAGGTTTGGGATATAAAAATGTCTTTTTTGACCCCCGAGTAGAGGATCACATAGCTTCTTCATAGGCTACACGGCTTCAATATACACTCCCCCACCACAGGCCTCCCCCCGCCCTCATACACCCCCCTTCACAAATCCCACCACAGGCCTCCCCCCGCCCTCATACACCCCCCTCCGCAAATCCCACCACAGGCCTCCCCCCCACCCTCATACACCCCCCTCCACAAATCCCACCACAGGCCTCCTCCCCCCTCATATCCCACCACAGGCCTCCCCCCGCCCTCATACACCCCCCTCCACAGGCCTCCCCCCGCCCTCATACAGCCCCCTCCACAAATCCCACCACAGGCCTCCCCCCACCATCATACACCCCCCTCCGCAATTCCCACCACAGGCCTCCCCCCCACCCTCATACACCCCCCTTCACAAATCCCACCACAGGCCTCCCCCCGCCCTCATACACCCCCCTCCACAAACCCCACCACAGGCCTCCCCCCGCCCTCATACACCCCCCCTCCACAGGCCTCCCCCCCACCCTCATACACCCCCCTCCACAAATCCCACCACAGGCCTCCCCCCGCCCTCATACATCCCCCCTCCACAAATCCCACCACAGGCCTCCCCTGCCCTCATACACCCTCCCTCCACAGGCCTCCCCCCCCACCCTCATACACCCCCCTCCACAAATCCCACCACAGGCCTCCCCCCGCCCTCATACACCCTCCCTCCACAGGCCTCCCCCCCACCCTTATACACCCCCCTCCACAAATCCCACCACAGGCCTCCCCCACACCCTCATACACCCCCCTCCACAAATCCCACCACAGGCCTCCCCCCACCCTCATACACCCCCCTCCACAAATCCCACCACAGGCCTCCCCACGCCCTCATACACCCCCCCAATCAAACCACAGGGCTGCCCCCCGACGTCATAACACACACCCCCCCCAATCCCACCACAGGCCTCCCCCTGCCTTGATACACCCCAGTAATTGTACACACGCAGACTCACACCACACATCTGTGAACAGAACAACGAGCCGCCGCAGAGAGGACACGCCCCTATAATGTGCCGGAAGTGACGTCACACTGGGAGCCGTGTCTCCTGATTCCAGCGTGCAGCGTGTGATGCAGCTCTAGGGGCGGAGCCTCGTCTTGACTAAGAATCACGTGACTAATGAGCTGGTTAGAGCGGAGGGTTGGGGGGTAGGGGGATAAGGTTAGGGGCTACATACAGGAGCGGTCATATTATCGCGGGTTCAGGGCGGGAGGAGCCACCGGAGAACTAGTGAAGGTGAAGGTGAAGGGTCGTCGGTAGAGTCAGCAGGGACAATGCTGTCATGACGGGACCCTTTCCTCACCCCTGAACGCTGCCGTGGTTGTATCCACCATATGTAGCCTCACAGTGCTGACCGTGTGCCTGCTCTGCTGCCACACACTGCCCCTTCAGCTGCTCTGCTGCCACTCACTGCCCCTTCAGCTGCTCTGCTGCCACTCACTGCCCCTTCAGCTGCTCTGCTGCCACTCACTGCCCCTTCACCTGCACTGCTGCCACTCACTGCCCCTTCAGCTGCTCTGCTGCCACTCACTGCCCCTTCAGCTGCTCTGCTGCCACACACTGCCCCTTCACCTGCACTGCTGCCACACACTGCCCCTTCAGCTGCTCTGCTGCCACTCACTGCCCCTTCACCTGCTCTGCTGCCACTCACTGCCCCTTCAGCTGCTCTGCTGCCACTCACTGCCCCTTCACCTGCTCTGCTGCCACACACTGCCCCTTCACCTGCTCTGCTGCCACACACTGCCCTTTCAACCGCTCTGCTGCCACACACTGCCCTTTCAACCGCTCTGCTGCCACACACTGCCCCTTCACCTGCTCTGCTGCCACTCACTGCCCCTTCAGCTGCTCTGCTGCCACTCACTGCCCCTTCACCTGCTCTGCTGCCACTCACTGCCCCTTCACCTGCTCTGCTGCCACTCACTGCCCCTTCACCTGCACTGCTGCCACACACTGCCCCTTCACCTGCTCTGCTGCCCCTTCAGCTGCTCTGCTGCCACTCACTGCCCCTTCACCTGCTCTGCTGCCACTCACTGCCCCTTCAGCTGCTCTGCTGCCACTCACTGCCCCTTCAGCTGCTCTGCTGCCACTCACTGCCCCTTCAGCTGCTCTGCTGCCACACACTGCCCCTTCACCTGCTCTGCTGCCACACACTGCCCCTTCACCTGCTCTGCTGCCACACACTGCCCTTTCAACCGCTCTGCTGCCACACACTGCCCTTTCAACCGCTCTGCTGCCACACACTGCCCCTTCACCTGCTCTGCTGCCACTCACTGCCCCTTCAGCTGCTACTCACTGCCCCTTCAGCTGCTCTGCTGCCACTCACTGCCCCTTCACCTGCCACTCACTGCCCCTTCACCTGCTCTGCTGCCACTTCACCTGCTCTGCTGCCACTCACTGCCCCTTCAGCTGCTCTGCTGCCACTCACTGCCCCTTCACCTGCTCTGCTGCCCCTTCAGCTGCTCTACTGCCACTCACTGCCCCTTCAGCTGCTCTGGTGCCACTCACTGCCCCTTCAGCTGCTCTGCTGCCACACACTGCCCCTTCAGCTGCCACTCACTGCCCTTCACCTGTTTTGCTGCCACTCACTGCCCCTTCAGCTGCTCTGCTGCCACACACTGCCCCTTCAGCTACTCTGCTGCCACACACTGCCCATTCAGCTGCCACTTACTGCCCATTCAGCTGCTCTGCTGCCACTCGCCCCTTCACCTGCTCTGCTGCCACTCACTGCCCCTTCAGCTGCTCTGCTACCACTCACTGCCCCTTCAGCTGCTCTGCTGCCACACACTGCCCATTCAGCTGCCAAGTAATAAAATTGGGGGTGGCATGGGGGGTGGGGTTAGAACAGTCAATCTAGTAGGAAGGAATGGAGGTAAAGAGAGATGCATAAAGTGCATGTTCACTAATGCCAGAAGCCTCACCAACAAAATGGAGGAATTAGAATTGATTTTGTTGGAAAATAATTATGACATGGTGGGGATTTCAGAGACTTGGCTGGATGAGAGTCATGACTGGGCTGTTAATTTACAGGGCTATTGTCTGTTCAGAAATGACCGTACAAATAGGCGAGGAGGAGGTGTATGTTTATACGTAAAATCATCCTTAAAACCCATCCTGCGTGATAATATAGGTGAATCTAATGGAAATGTAGAGTCTCTGTGGGTGGAGATAAGGGGAGGGGGAAAAAATAATAAATTACTGATAGGGGTTTGTTATAAGTCCCCAACAATAATGGAAGTGGAGGAGAATATCCTCATAAAGCAAATAGATGAAGCAGCGACTCAGGGAGAAGTCATTATTATGGGGGACTTCAACTACCCTGAAATACATTGGGGATCAGAAACCTGCAGTTCTAGCAAAGGTAATAAGTTTTTGAAAACTATAAGAGACAATTACCTTTCACAACTGGTTCATGACCCAACAAGAAGGGGGGCACTGCTGGACCTAATATTAACCAACAGGCCAGACCGCATATCAAATATACGGGTTGGAGGTCACTTGGGTAATAGTGATCATAACTTAATAAGCTTTCAAGTATCCTTTACTAAGACGTGTAGTAGAGGGGCCACAAGGACACTAAACTTCAGGAAGGCAAATTTCCAACGGTTGAGAGATGATCTTAGTGCAATAAACTGGGACGATGTCCTGAGACATAAAAGTACACAACACAAATGGGAGATGTTTATTAGCATCCTGAATAGGACCTGTGCACAATATATACCCTATGGGAATAAGCATGCTAGAAATAGGAGGAAACCACTATGGCTAAATAAAGCGGTAAGAAGTGCAATATGTGACAAAAAGAAAGCATTTAGGGAATTAAAGCAAGTAGGTAGTGATGAAGCATTAAATAAATACAGAAAATTAAATAACATTTGTAAAAAGCAAATCAAGGCAGCAAAGATTGAGACCGAGAGACTCATTGCCAGAGAAAGTAAAAAGAATCCCAAAATATTTTTTAACTACATAAATAGTAAGAAACTAAAAAATGATGGTGTTGGCCCCTTTAAAAATAGTCTGGGTGAAATGGTGGATGAGGATGAGGAAAAAGCAAATATGCTAAATGACTTTTTTTCAACAGTATTTACACAAGAAAATCCCATGACAGACAATATGATCAGTGATAACAAAAATTCTCAATTAAACGTCACCTGCTTAACCCAAGAGGAAGTACGGTATCGTCTAAAAATCACTAAAATTGACAAATCCCCGGGCCCAGATGGGATACACCCCAGAGTGCTGCAGGAATTAAGTACTGTCATAGATAGACCATTATTTTTAATATTTAAAGATTCCATAATATCAGGGTCTGTACCACAGGACTGGCGTATAGCAAATGTGGTGCCAATATTCAAAAAGGGGACAAAAACTGAACTTGGAAATTATAGGCCAGTAAGCTTAACCTCTACTGTGGGTAAAATCCTAGAGGGTTTTCTAAGAGATGCTATACTGGAGTATCTGAACAAAAATAACCTCATGACCCATTATCAACATGGTTTTACGAGGGACCGTTCCTGTCAAACTAATCTAATAAGCTTCTATGAAGAAGTAAGTTCTGGACTGGACCAAGGAAATGCAGTGGATGTGGTGTATATGGACTTTTCAAAAGCTTTTGATACGGTGCCACACAAAAGGTTGATACATAAAATGAGGGCAATGGGGATAGGGGAAAATATGTGTAAGTGGGTTAAGAACTGGCTTAGTGATAGGAAACAAAGGGTGGTTATTAATGGAACACACTCAGAATGGGTCACAGTTAACAGTGGGGTACCACAGGGGTCAGTGTTGGGCCCGCTCCTATTTAATATATTTATTAATGACCTTGTAGGGGGCATACAGAGTAGAATCTCAATATTTGCAGATGACACTAAACTCTGCAGGGTAATCAATACAGAGGAGGACAATTTTATATTACAGGAGGATTTATGTAAACTAGAAGCTTGGGCTGCTAAATGGCAAATGCGCTTTAATGGGGATAAATGTAAAGTCATGCACTTGGGCAGAGGAAACAAAGGGTATAATTATGTGCTTAATTATAAAACACTGGGCAAAACTACCACTGAAAAAGACCTGGGTGTATGGGTAGATGACAAACTCACATTTAGTGGCCAGTGTCAGGCAGCTGCTGTAAAGGCAAATAAAATAATGGGATGTATTAAAAGAGGCATAGATGCTCATGAGGAGAACATAATTTTACCTCTATACAAGTCACTAGTGCGACCACACTTAGAATACTGTGTACAATTCTGGTCTCCGGTGTATAAGAAAGACATAGCTGAACTAGAGCGGGTCCAGAGAAGAGCGACAAAAGTTATTAGAGGACTAAGGGGTCTGCAATACCAAGACAGGTTATTAAACTTGGGGTTATTTAGCTTGGAAAAACGAAGGCTTAGGGGTGATCTTATAATAATGTACAAATATATGAGGGGGCAGTACAGAGACCTTTCTAATGATCTATTTACTCTTAGGCCTGAGACTGGGACAAGGGGGCATCCTCTACGTCTGGAGGGAAGAAGGTTTAATCATAATCACAGACGTGGATTCTTTACTGTAAGAGCAGTGAGACTATGGAACTCTCTGCCACATGATGTTGTAATGAGTGAGTCACTACTAACATTTAAGAAGGGCCTGGATGCCTTTCTTGAAAACTATAATATTACCGGTTATATATACTAGATTCTTTGATAGGGCGTTGATCCAGGGAATTAGTCTGATTGCCGTATCTGGAGTCAGGAAGGAATTTTTTCCCCCAATGTGGAGCTTAGTGTTGCCACATGGGGTTTTTTTGCCTTCCTCTGGATCAACATGTTAGGCTATGGGTTGAACTAGATGGACTTAAAGTCTTCCTTCAACCTTAAAAACTATGTTACTATGTTACTATGTATGTTACTCATTGCCCCTTCAGCTGCTCTGCTGCCACACACTGCCTCTTCAGCTGCTCTGCTGCCACACACTGCCCCTTCAGCTGCTCTGCTGCCACACACTGCCCCTTCAGCTGCTCTGCTGCCTCTCACTGCCCCTTCAGCTGCTCTGCTGCCTCTCACTGCCCCTTCAGCTGCTCTACTGCGACTCACTGCCCTTCAGCTGCTTTGCTGCCACACACTGCCCTTCAGCTGCTCTGCTGCCACTCACTGCCCCTTCACCTGCTCTGCTGCCACTCACTGCCCCTTCACCTGCTCTGCTGCCACACTCTGCCCTTTCAACCGCTCTGCTGCCACACACTGCCCCTTCACCTGCTCTGCTGCCACTCACTGCCCCTTCAGCTGCCACTCACTGCCCCTTCAGCTGCTCTGCTGCCACACACTGCCCCTTCACCTGCTCTGCTGCCACTCACTGCCACTTCACCTGCTCTGCTGCCACTCACTGCCCCTTCAGCTGCCACTCACTGCCCCTTCAGCTGCTCTGCTGCCCCTTCACCTGCTCTGCTGCCCCTTCACCTGCTCTGCTGCCACTCACTGCCCCTTCAACTGCTCTGGTGCCACTCACTGCCCCTTCAGCTGCTCTGCTGCCACACACTGCCCCTTCAGCTGCCACTCACTGCCCCTTCACCTGCTCTGCTGGCACTTCACCTGCTCTGCTGCCACACACTGCCCCTTCAGCTGCTCTGCTGCCACACACTGCCCCTTCAGCTGCTCTGCTGCCACACACTGCCCCTTCAGCTGCTCTGCTGCCACTCACTGCCCCTTCAGCTGCTCTGCTGCCTCTCACTGCCCCTTCAGCTGCTCTACTGCCACTCACTGCCCCTTCACCTGCTCTGCTGCCACACACTGCCCCTTCACCTGCTCTGCTGCCACTCACTGCCCCTTCACCTGCTCTGCTGCCACACTCTGCCCTTTCAACCGCTCTGCTGCCACACACTGCCCCTTCACCTGCTCTGCTGCCACTCACTGCCCCTTCAGCTGCCACACACTGCCCCTTCAGCTGCTCTGCTGCCACACACTGCCCCTTCAGCTGCTCTGCTGCCACTCACTGCCCCTTCAGCTGCTCTGCTGCCACACACTGCCCCTTCAGCTGCTCTGCTGCCACACACTGCCCCTTCAGCTGCTCTGCTGCCAACACTGCCCTTCAGCTGCTCTGCTGCCACTCACTGCCACCTTCAGCTGCTCTACTGCCACTCACTGCCCCTTCACCTGCTCTGCTGCCACTCACTGCCCCTTTCACCTGCTCTGCTGCCACACACTGCCCCTTCAGCCTGCTGCCACTCACTGCCCTTCACCTGCTCTGCTGCCACTCACTGCCCCTTCACCTGCTCTGCTGCCACACTCTGCCCTTTCAACCGCTCTGCTGCCACACACTGCCCTTCACCTGCTCTGCTGCCACTCACTGCCCCTTCAGCTGCCACTCACTGCCCCTTCAGCTGCTCTGCTGCCACACACTGCCCTTCACCTGCTCTGCTGCCACTCACTGCCCATTCACCTGCTCTGCTGCCACTCACTGCCACTTCACTGCTCTGCTGCCACTCACTGCCCCTTCAGCTGCCACTCACTGCCCCTTCAGCTGCTCTGCTGCCCTCACCTGCTCTGCTCCCTTCACTGCTCTGCTGCCACTCACTGCCCTTCAGCTGCTCTGGTGCCACTCACTGCCCCTTCAGCTGCTCTGCTGCACACACTGCCCCTTCAGCTGCACTCACTGCCCCTTCACCTGTCTCTGCCACTTCATGCCCTTCACCTGCTCTGTGCCACTCACTGCCCCTTCAGCTGCTCTGCTGCCACACACTGCCCTTCAGCTGCTCTGCTGCCACACTCTGCCCCTTCAGCTACTCTGCTGCCACACATCTGCCCCTTCATCTGCTCTGCTGCCACTCACTGCCCTTTCACTGCTCTGCTGCCACTCACTGCCCCTTCACCTGCTCTGCTGCACACACCTGCCCTTTCAACCGCTCTGCTGCCACACACTGCCCCTTCACTGCTCTGCTGCCTCACGCCTTCAGCGCCACTCATGCCCTTCAGCTGCTCTGCTGCCACACACTGCCCTTCACCTGCTCTGCTGCCACTCACTGCCCATTCACCTGCTCTGCTGCCACCACTGCCCTTCACTGCTCTGCTGCCACTCACTGCCCTTCACCTGCTCTGCTGCCACTCACTGCCCCTTCAGCTGCTCTGCTGCCCACTCACACTGCCCCTTCACCTGCTCTGCTGCCCCTTCAGCTGCTCTGCTGCCACTCACTGCCCCTTCACCTGCTCTGCTGCCACTCACTGCCCCTTCACCTGCTCTGCTGCCACTCACTGCCCCTTCACCTGCTCTGCTGCCACACACTGCCCCTTCAGCTGCCACTCACTGCCCCTTCAGTGCTCAGCTGCCACTCACTGCCCCTTCACCTGCTCTGCTGCCACACACTGCCCTTTCCGCTCTGCTCGCCCACCACTGCCCTTCAGCTACTCTGCTGCCACACACTGCCCATTCAGCTGCCACTTACTGCCCATTCAGCTGCTCTGCTGCCACTCGCTGCCCCTTCAGCTGCTCTGCTGCCACTCACTGCCCCTTCAGCTGCTCTGCTGCCACTCACTGCCCCTTCAGCTGCTCTGCTACCACACACTGCCCCTTCAGCTGCTCTGCTGCCACACACTGCCCCTTCAGCTGCTCTGCTGCCACACACTGCCCTTCAGCTGCTCTGCTGCCACTCATTGCCCCTTCAGCTGCTCTGCTGCCACACACTGCCCCTTCAGCTGCTGTGCTGCCACACACTGCCCCTTCAGCTGCTCTGCTGCCACACACTGCCCATTCAGCTGCCACTCATTGCCCCTTCAGCTGCTCTGCTGCCACACAATGCCCCTTCAGCTGCTCTGCTGCCACACACTGCCCCTTCAGCTGCTCTGCTGCCACACACTGCCCCTTCAGCTGCTCTGCTGCCACACACTGCCCCTTCAGCTGCCACTTACTGCCCCTTCAGCTGCTCTGCTGCCACTCACTGCCCCTTCAGCTGCTCTGCTGCCATCACTGCCCCTTCAGCTGCTCTGCTGCCACTCACTGCCCCTTCAGCTGCTCTGCTGCCACACACTGCCCCTTCAGCTGCTCTGCTGCCACTCATTGCCCCTTCAGCAGCTCTGCTGCCACACACTGCCCTTTCAGCTGCTCTACTGCCACACACTGCCCCTTCAGCTGCCACTCACTGCCCCTTCAGCTGCTCTGCTGCCACACACTGCCCCTTCAGCTGCCACTCACTGCCCCTTCAGCTGCTCTGCTGCCACTCACTGCCCTTTCAGCTGCTCTGCTGCCACTCTCTGCCCCTTCAGCTGCCACTCACTGCCCCTTCAGCTGCTCTGCTGCCACTCACTGCCCCTTCAGCTGCTCTGCTGCCACACACTGCCCCTTCAGCTGCTCTGCTGCCACACACTGCATAAAAGTTTAGTCAACCACCACTTTTGTGTACATCTTAAAAGCCAGATAGCACCGAACATAAATCACACATAGTCCACGGTATCTATGCTGTCTCATTAGTGAATAGGTTTCTCGGTGTCACGCTAGGTATGGGAAAGTATCTTGCATACAGCCAAAGAAAAGGGAAGAGGTACCCTGTGTCTAAGGAAAAGGGACACAAACAAACTTTCTGATGGCCCCTGGATATCTTGACCACTCTAGATAGGTTCCGAACCTGTGCACCAAACCGGATTCCTGGCCCTGGCAGATGCTAAACTGGGCCCCAGGTTGGGAACAGATGGGATGAGTGCTAAGTCAACCCCACTATGTACTAAGGAACACACAGGGGGTACATAAAGGGAAGGTATACAAAAAAATTATCTCCAGGATGACTCTGGGAGAGGTTCAGCAACAAACGTTTCTTCAAATAAATACAAGCCAACTGTTTGCATCAAAAGCTTGTATATAAGAATATAATGCTGTGACCTTCTACAGCTGGACACCACAGGACTGACACACACATGACACTCAGCAGAATCATCTGAATGTCATGTATTGTATATTTAGATGGAAACCCTGATGTAAGGGCTCAGCATAGAGCAACAGGATAAATGTGAACTAATCCAAAATGTTGTGTACCCCAAAATGCCACCAAAAAAAGCTTCTACTCAACCCACAAAACAACAAATCCCCACTCAGGTTCAACATCTGTTAAGTGAAAGATAGGGCGCATCCACATTACCATTTGCACAAAGGTTCTGTCCCTCCCTCCTCCCCCAAAAGAAATTAAATGAAATCTGCGATCCCAAATCAATTGTTGCTAGTTTCTGACTAATGGAGTCAAAATCATCACTACACAGGTAGTTGAATTCCCAGAGGGGTATAATTTTCAACTTGGGGTCACTTTTGGGAGGTTTCCCCTATTCTGTCACTTAGGGGCTCTGTATACTGGAGTACGCAAACTATGTTAGAAATCTCTACTCATATGGCACTCGTTCCCTCCTGGTCTTGCCGTATGCCCACACGATACTGTACAGTCACATATGGGGTATTATCATGCTCACAAGAAGCGGTGTAGCAATTATGCAGTCGTTTGTATTGTGCACAGGCCTTCACGGCAAGGCAGAGTAATGGCCAGGGCCAAAAATAGAGATTTCAACTTCCAATGAGAAGGAACTTAAAATTAATCTTGGATTTAAATTTAGTATAAGAATATTACCTAGAAATACACGGTTTATCAAACATTTATTGTTGTGCATTTTCACCTATGGGTAGGGTGTGTTTACCAAACTAAAATTTGTTTTCTCATAACTCAACAAAGTTTATCCTTTAATAACAGATGTTTACTATGTGGTAAAAAGGCAATACACCATGTCACAAGGGTTGTACAGTCATGGAAGCCTTCAAGGACATGGATATGTGATTTTTATTGCTTTTCTGAACTATACAGTATCCTGATTCTAAAGCAAACTAGAACAAGTTGTTCAGGTAATGTCAGGAGCTCCAGTCCATTTGTTGCAATTGCATAAAGCTGTCCTGTAGGCATTGGTAAAAATTCCTTCAAACCTTTTTCAACACCTAAAGGTACCTTTACACGCCTCCACTATTCCTGTCAACCGGTATCAACCGTACGTGCACGCGCCCATTTTGAACGGTTGCTAACGATCGCCGATACTGCATGTACACGCCGCCATTGCGTTGTCAACTGAAGGTATCATGGTTGCCTGGAATTTCCCACAGATCCTGCGGATAACTGCCTGTTGAATCCTGTCACCCCTTCACACGCCGCAATCAGTAGGGGAATGTGAGCGTACATGTTCTGCGGTGCCAAAACATAGGCGTGACGGAGCTGTGTATGCGCATGCGCAGTGCGCGTTTTGAAGCTAACAGAGCGGCGTGGGTGTACTACGTCACCCGAAGCCGGAAATGACGCGATTCGCGTCATACAGCCGCACAATGCAGCGGTCCGGCCGGCATAGGAGAGAGGGGAGGCGCGCATTTGAATGGGAGTAGAAGATCACGCCTATTGAGGCGTGATATTAGGAATAGGGAGAGCCTGCCAGGGTGACTATGCATACAATAGTCACTAATTAACATGGCTAATGAGGTAGTTTTATAACGTTTATCTTCATTTTCACTAGCTGCATTTAGGAGCTAAAAGGAGTGTAGGGTAAGTGTGAATATGCTTTAGGGACAGCTTTTAATAGCTTTTGAGGTGTTTTTGGGGGTGGCAGGATCCCTTTAATACATTTCTTTACCTGATATCCTTTTTATTTTTTGAAAAAAGGAACATAAATGTATATGCATGTATTTTATTGTATTTTTTAACCATTTTATAATGCAATTTGAGTTTATTTGATACCTTTTATAAGAAATTGCGCCAAACCTCCCCTTTTTGATGATGATTATGACATCACAGGTAAACAAATCACACCCACTTTTTTTTTTTTTTGTAATAAGAGGGACTATAAAACCCCCACTGTGATGATACATGTAATACCCTGAGGAAGGTGCCAGGTGGGGCACCGAAACGCGTTGGAGTGAAGGAATAAAGGAAAAGGAATTGCTTGTGAAACCCTTACTTACATGTGAGTTTTCTTTGGACATAGTAGCGCGGACCGTGGCACACCTCTTCTTTCCCAACATTTTCTGTACAGCACCACGTGCGTCTGGTCGGTGGAGGTCCTGTAGCAGCTTGATCACTGATGCCCTTTAAACCAGTTGTGGGTACCACAACTGAACCAGGTGAGTGGATCCACAGCACCACCTTTACAGCTTAAGTGTCTCTAGTGATAGGGCACTATTGAGCCTCTTGTCCCCCACCCCTCTTGTATTTGTACAGTAATATAATCACCGGTCCGGTGGGAAGGAACCATTGATTTGGGTATTGAATCCCAGACTGGGGACAGAGTGCAGCATAAATTGGACGGAACAGAATGGATTATCTCCACACCAGGTTTCCCCCCAGGGAAAAACTTATACAGCAGACCATAGGTACTGTGACTACAGTAATTGATGAGACTAAGACTGATAGTACTATATTCAATGAGGATGAGATTAAGATCATGAAGGAATTACTACATAACTTGGAGGATGCCCTCAAAAAGGAAGTACAGTATGGCATTGATGCCCGTTTTATGACAGTTTACATTGAGGAGAACATCTGCCCAAGGGGACTCAGACTTGTTTTAAATTCACCTTTTCAAGAGGACATTGATTTTACTAGAAATTGGAATTTCATTTTGAAAAAATGCATGAAAACTTTAATGTGCATACTATGATAAAAGATCAAAATTGGCTGATGCAGCAACAGATGAGATCAATAGAATCAGTGACAGCCTTAGCAGATTCAGTAGAAATGCAGAATACAAGAGAATTTACTCTAACATCAGCACTAGTTTGATACAAATTGAACATGACACAATAATAAGAAAATCCAGGAAACTAAACTGTGACAGAATGGACTACACCCAGGACACACCAGGGGTAGAGAATAACACATTCAGAAAAAATAGAATCCCATCCTTTCAAAAAGAACATAAGGAAAGGAGTTTCTCTAATAGCTCAAGAAGGAAAAATAGTTATGGGAATAATTATGGAAATAATTACAGAAACAGTGTCAAGAACCCATCCAATAATGAGTCTAATACTAATAAAAATAAACCACACAATGAAAATGATTTTATCACTAAAATTAATACACCAGCATTGTCCCCCACAAATAATGAACCAGGAAGCGGGCTAACAACAGACCCTGCTAATAATATTGAAACTGGGTCGGTTACATCAATCCCATTAAACCCAATTAATCTCCCAGAATCAATGAATCTAAGCACGATTAACAATAGACCCAACCAGGGGTTACCTACAACCACATCAATACGTCCAAACATGGGGTCCCTGAATGATGAGGAATTGGAAGATTTAGAGGAATTGGAAACAAACAGTAAAGATTGTTCTAGCTTTCTTCCTGATGATATTTTCGATGATAGCGGGTTCATAGATATTGGAAAAATAAACAATAATGAAATCACGAGTTCAGGAACTAACAATGGTGTATCAATAACCACATCCAGGCAAACCAATAATAAAGCACTGGTAACTATAGCACAAGTACATAGTTGTGAAGAGGATCCTGTCTCCTCTGCTCAAAATACAACAGCAACATCAAAAGACAGTGATGAGGAGCATTTAAAGAAAAGAACTAATCAATAAAATAAATAGAGAAAAACCCTTACAACCAATAATATTGCACAATAACACTCAGAACAAGAAACAGGGTAAAACAACAACGCCACAATTAAATCTAAAAGGGACAAATGAGACCACACATGAACAGGGGTTGTCAGTCAGTGACAACACACCCACATTAATTGACATACCAAATACACAGAGAGTCATCCTAGACTATTCAAAGAACCAAAACAATGGAGTTGTTCCTTTTTTAGCGGCGGCAAAAACAGCAAATCAGGAAATGACAACATTTTTCAACAACAGGTGGCAAAAGAAAAAAAGAGGAAAAAGAGGACAAGGAGAAGAGAAAAAAAGTAAAAATCAGTTTCATGGATTAGAAATTTCAAACAGTACCGACACCAATATCATAAATTTGTCTAGTTATACACCTTCAACAGACGAAATTAAATTACTAACAAAAGATTGCTTTTTTGCCCCACAAATGAGCCTGATGATTTTGGATTTATTTATAGATATATACCAATTTATAAGGAGGTTGACCTTAAAAAGACATTTTGCGTTAAAACCAGATGAAAAAAATATTGGATTAATTGAACCAAATGCCAGGGACCAACATGAGCATTTATGCAAAGCTAAGTCAAGATTCTACCCGCTTGAAAGCAGGGGACATGTGCTGGAGACATTTCAGGACCTTTTATTGAGTGATTTGAAAAGAGAGAGACTTTCACAAGAAAAGGACATTACAAATAGAAATAATCTGACCAGAAAAGAAAAAGGAGCTCTAAAAAATCTCAAAAACAACAGGGAAATTGTAATCCGAGCAGCAGATAAAGGAGGAGGAATTGTGTTACAAAACACTAGTGACTACATGAAAGAGGCTGAAAAATTATTGGCAGATCCTAAAAATACTATAAAAAAATGAAAACCAATCCCTATCCTGCATTAACTAAAATTTACAACCAGAAGATAAACGGAGCATTTGAACAAGGAACCATCACAGCTAATTTAAAAAAATTCCTTATAGTCAGTCAACCAACAGTACCTTTCTTATATCACTTACCTAAAGTACATAAGAGTCTAACTAATCCCCCTGGTAGACCGAACATTTCGAGAATAGGGTCTTTGACCAGTAACCTTGCCATGTACATAGATAAGGTATTGCAAAAATATGTAGTTAGACTGGACAGTTTTATCAAGGATTCTACTGATATGATCAAAGCACTCAAAGATATCATATGGAAAGAATCATATATTTTTGTCACCCTGGATGTTACTTCCCTCTACACTAACATTAGACATGAAACAGGGATGCTATGTGCGGAGTACTTCCTCAAAAAAGATTCACAAATGGACTAAGCAACTATTGATTTTATACTAGATCTCTTGAAATTTATTCTTTATAATAATTTCTTCTCTTTTGATGGTAAAATGTATCACCAGGAACATGGAACAGCTATGGAATCAAAAGTTGCATGTTCCCATGCTAACCTGTTTATGGGTTTGTTTGAAGATTTACATATGTTGAAGAATGATTACAAGAAGAAGGGCATAATTATAAAAGATTTATAGATGACATTTTTTGATTTGTATATAAATGAGACAAATGCGCAATAGGGTCTTATCTCTATAATATAGAGGTATATATATGGCGACAAGGGCCTGCTCACCTTATCTGGTTGTGTAACCCACAACCAGTATAAACGCTTAGTAAGTAGCTGCTGCTGGATCCACACATCCACGGGTCACCACGGTCAGAAATCAGCATATGAGGATGAAGTGTCGTATGATCCGCGCTGCTACCAAAGGAAGACCAGGACAACGGAACGTCTGGTTGACAAGGTTCTTTAATCCGACGCGTTTCGGAGCTATCTCCCAGATCCTTCCCTTCATAACAACATACAATAAAAGCCACAAAGCAATCAAGAAATGTCTGAACACACACTGCCATATACTGAAAAGTGACCCTATATTAAAATCCATCATCCCAGAAAGACCTGGAATCACATTCAGAAGGGCTCCTAACATTAAGAGCATAATAGCTCCAAGTCGATTAACCCCTTCCCGACCCTTGGCCCACCGTTTGGGCCATGAAAACAAGTACATTCCCGACCCTTGGCCCAGGGGGTGGGCCATGGAATGATCGGGCTCCTGCAGGCCGAGTGAGGGTGACCTGTCACTCGGCCTGCAGGTACATGGGGAGTTGTACAACACCCCATGGGGGGGTCGATTTGCCCTCACCTCCACCCCCCCCGGCTACAGGCGCGGTGATTGGCACTCAAAAGTGAAAGTGAAAATCACTGCACCTGTAATGCTTCCCTGCCTGCCGCTGCTCTCCCTACCCTCCGATCTGCTCCCCTGTCATCCTCTAACTGCCCCCCTGTCCCCCAGCTCTCTTTCCTGCCCTCTTCATCTTTCTTACCCCCCCCTCCGCTTCCTGTTCCTGCCACCCGCTTCCTGTCCCTGCGCCCGCTTCCTCTTCCTGCCGCCCGCCTCCTCACTGCCCCCGCTTCCTCCTAAGTGCCCCATCTCCTGTCCGCCCCCCATCCCCTGTCAGGCCCCCTCTTCCCCCTTCCTGCCCCCCCCGATCACCGGAGCGGCGATCGTCTCTCCCACTCACCCCTCCGGCGGCCTGGCTGTCAGCGCTGCGTCCCGCTCCTCCTCCTCTTCTGCGCCGCCTCCGGGATCTGACAGCTCTGTGCTGGAGCTGTCAGATCACTTCTACAGCTAGATCCTGAGGATCCAGCTGTAGGAAGTGATCTGACAGCTCCAGCACAGTGATCCACAGTGACCATTATGTGATCACTGTGGATCACTGTGCTGGATCTGTCAGATCACTTTCTACAGCTGGATCCTAAGGATCCAGCTGCAGGAAGTGATCTGACAGCTCCAGCACAGTGATCCACAGTGACCATTATGTGATCACTGTGGATCACTGTGCTGCAGCTGTCAGATCACTTTCTGCAGCTGGATCCTGGGGATCCAGCTGCAGAAAGCAATCTGACAGCCCGGGCGCACTGATGCACATAGTGGGTCACTGCGCCCGGGCTCTTAGATCGCTGTTCTACAGCCCGATCTCCCTGCATGGGCATCGAGCTGCAGAAAGTGATCTGACACCCCGGGCGCAGTGACCCACTATGTGCATCACTGCGCCTGGGCTGCCAGATCACTTTCCGCAACTCGATCCCCATGCAGGGGGATCGAGCTGCAGAAAGCAATCTGGCAGCCTGGGCGCAGTGATGCACATAGTGGGTCACTGCGCCCAGGCTCTTGGATCGCTGCTCTGCAGCCCGATCTCCCTGCATGGGGATCGAGCTGCGGAAAGCGATCTGGCAGCCCAGGCGCAGTGATGCACATACTGCGCCTGTGGTCTCAGATCACTTTCTGTAGCTCAATCACCATGCTGGCGGATCGGGCTCCAGAGTAGCGATCTGAAAGCAAAGGCGATCGAGCGTCGTGGGACCTTCGTTGTGGACTACGTCGGAGACAATTGAACGTCGTGGGACCTTCGTTATGGACTACGTCGGAGCGATCGAGCGTCGTGGGACCTTCGTTGTGGACTACGTCGGATCTTTTTATAATAAAGATGGAGTCCGAATTGTGTCTGTTTTTTTTTCAAATAAAAAGATTTTTTTCTGTGTGTATTTATTGACTATTTACAATACTAGAGATTCCTAATGGCGGATCTAACATTGGCCCTATATTATGAATCTCGGGCTTAGTGCCAGCTGCCAATAAAAAGCTGGCATTAACCCCTTTATTACCCAGTTAGCCACCGCCACCAGGGCAACTGGAAGAGCGTGGGTACAGCGCCAGAAAATGGCGCTTCAATGAATGCGCCATTTTCTGGGGCGGCTGCGGGCTGCAATTCGCAGCATGGGGGGCCCAGAACGCTTGGGCCTCTCTATGCTGAGGATTCCAGTCCCCAGCTGCCTAGTTGTACCTGGCTGGACCAAAAATATGGCGGAGCCCCACGTAATTTTTTTTCTAGAATTAGTTCTAGAAATGAAAAAAAAAAAAATGGGCTTCGCTGTATTTTTGGTTCCAGCCAGGTATGACGAGGCAGCTGGGGGTGGGTGGCAGTCCGTAGCTGCCAAGTTGTACCTGGCTGGACCAAAAATATGGCGGAGCCCTATGTCATTTTTTTTCTAGAAATAATTCTAGAAATAAAAAAAAAAAAATAGGCTTCGCTGTATTTTTGGTTCCAGCCAGGTATGACGAGGCAGTTGGGGGCTGGTGGCAGTCCGTAGCTGCCAAGTTGTACCTGGCTGGACCAAAAATATGGCGGAGCCCCATGCCATTTTTTTTTTTACTTCTACCAATAAAATGACAAGGAGCTTTGCCTTATTTTTGGATGCCAGCCAGGTACAACTTGGCAGTTGGGGGGCTGCAATCCTCATCGTGGAGAGACCCAAATGTCGTGGCCCACCCACGCTGCAAATTGCAACCCACAGCCACCCCAGAAAATAGCACATTAGAGGTGCCATTTTCTGGTGCTGTACCCCAACTCTTCCAGTTGCCCTTGTGCTGGTGGCAATGCTAGTGGCACACAGGGGTCTCCATACGCGACATGGAGTCAGCTAACAATTCCAATTGTTAGCGGACACCATGTCGGGTATGGAGAGCCCCTGTGTGCCTAAACATTGGAGCTCCCCCACAAGTGACCACATTTTGGAAACTACACCCTCCAAGGAACGTATCTAGATGCATAGTGAGCACTTGAACCCCCAAGTGGTTCACAAATTGATCCATAAACATAAAAAAGTACTTTTTTTTCCACAAAAAAATTATTTTTTCATTTTTACGGATCAATTTGTGAAGCACCTGGGGGTTCAAAGTGCTCACTATGCATCTAGATACGTTCCTTGGGGGGTCTAGTTTCCAAAATGGGGTCACTTTTGGGGGGGCTCTAATGTTTAGGCACACAGGGGCTCTCTAAACGTGACATGGTGTCCGCTAACAATTTGAATGGAAAATCAGCTCAAATTGTTAGCGGACACCATGTCACGTTTGGAGAGCCCCTGTGTGCCTAAACATTGGAGCTCCCCTATAAGTGACTCCATTTTGGAAACTAGACCCCCCAGGGAACTTATCTAGATGGGTGGTGAGCATTTTGAACACCCCAGTGCTTCACAAATTAATTTGTAAAAATGAAAAAATATTTTTGTGGAAATAAAAGTACTTTTTCATTTTTACGGATGAATTTGTGAAGCACCTGGGGGTTGACAGTGCTCACTATGCATCTAGATACGATCCTTTGGGGGTCTAGTTTCCAAAATGGGGTCACTTGTGGAGGAGCTCCTATGTGGAGACGCACAAGGGCTCTCCAAACGCAACATGGTGTCCGCTAACAATTTGAGCTCATTTTGCGTTCAAATTGTTAGCGGACACCATGTCGCGTTTGGAGAGCCCCTGTGCGTCTCCACATTGGGGCTCCCCCACAAGTGACCCCATTTTGGAAACTAGACCCCCAAAGGAACGTATCTAGATGCATAGTGAGCACTTTCAACCCCCAGGTGCTTCACAAATTGATCCATAATAATGAAAAAAGAAAATTTTTGTGGAAAAAAAAAGTGCTTTTTCATTTTTATGGATGAATTTGTGAAGCACCTGGGGGTTCAAAGTGCTCACTATGCATTTAGATACGTTCCTTTGGGGGTCTAGTTTCCAAAATGGGGTCACTTGTGGGGGAGCCCCAATGTTTAGGCACACAGGGGCTCACTAAACACAACATGGTTACAGCTAACAATTTGAGCTGATTTTTATTCAAATTATTAGCGGACACCATGTCGCGTTTGGAGAGCCCCTGTGTGCCTAAACATTGGAGCTCCCCCCAAGTGACCCCATTTTGGAAACTAGACCCCCCAGGGAACATATCTAGATGGGTAGTGAGCATATTGAACCCCCAGGTGCTTTACAAATTGATCTGTGAAAATGAAATAGTACTTTTTTTTTTTTCACAAAAATTTTCTTTTAGCCTAAATTTTTTCGTTTTCACATGCCAACAGCATAAAATTCATCCTAAAATTTGTTGGGCAATTTCTCCTGAGTACACCGATACCTCATATGTGGTCATAAACCACTGTTTGGGCGCACGGCAGGGCTCAGAAGGGAAGGAGCGCAATTTCACTTTTTGAATGTAAAATTAGCTCCTTCACTTCTGAGCCCTGCCGTGCGCCCAAACAGTGGTTTATGAGCACATATGAGGTATCGATGTACTCGGGAGAATTTGCACAACACATTTTAAGATCCATTTTATCCTGTTGCCCATGTGAAAATGAAAGAATTGAGGCTAAAAGAACATTTTTGATAAAAAAATTAAAATATCCATTTTTTGTTTCCACTTTGCTTGAGTTCCTGTGAAGCACCTGAAGGGTTAATAATCTTCTTGAATGTAGTTTTGAGTAGCTTGAGGGGTGCAGTTTTTGGAATGGTGTCACTTTTGGGTGTTTTCTGTCATGTACACCCCTCAAAAGGACTTCAAATGTGATGTGGTCACTAAAAAAAAACGGTTTTGTAAATTTTGGTTGAAAAATGAAAAATTGCTCATGAACTTTGAACCCTTATAACGTCCTAACAAATAATTTTTTTTTTCCAAAATTGTGCTGATGTGAAGTACACTTGTGGGAAAAATTATTTAATAACTTTTTTCTGTCACATATCTCTCTTATTTATCAGAAAAAAAATAAAAAATGTGAAAATTGTGAAATTTTCAAAATCTTTGCCATATTTTTGATTTTTTCACAAATAAACGCAAAAATTATCGACTTAAATTTAATACTAGCATGAAGCCCAATATGTCACGAAAAAACAACCTCAGAATCGCTAGGATCGGTTGAAGCGTTCCCGAGTTATAACTTCATAAAGGGACACTGGTCAGAATTGCAAAAAAGGCCAAGGTCTTTAGGGTCAAAATAGGCTGGGTCCTGAAGGGGTTAAAACGCAATACTGCCATAAGACATGGGGATAAAATGCCAAAAACCTCATCTAAATGTGGTAGAAATAGATGCCTGTGCTGTAGAAGCATACAGAGAAAGACATCCTTCAGCTCAACATCAACTAAAAACTCTTTTCCGATAAAATATAATATGGATTGCACAACTGAATACACCATCTATCTTTTAGAATGCCCTTGTGAGCTTCAATATATTGGGAGGACAATTAGACCACTCCACGAAAGACTGAACAAACATAGGTCTAATATAAAAAATGGATACAGGCTACACGGAGTATCACATCATTATGATATATGCCATAATAGAGATCCAGGAATGATTAAAATAACACCAATTGATCATGTGCCAGCAGATGTGAGTAATAGATTTGAGACTCTAAAGAGAAAAGAGAAGTACTGGATGTTTCATTTAGACACCCTGAAACCAAAAGGAATGAATCAGATAACAGAATTAATATAGACACTTTCTCACTTTTTTGTTTCACATTAATGCATCTGTTTTTTTCCATTTCTTTATTCACAATTTAAACTAACACATATCAAGCAAAAAGATACAACATCGAACACTGCACTAAGTCATTGTTTGTTTTGTCACTCTTTTTATACACAATGAAATGCACTTTCTAAACCTTTAAGATACAGTATTACATACTATTTTTGAGTATTTTCACTTTATAACATTCCTTCTATGTATTTCACAGTTCACTAAAAGCTGTTTGCTGCCCCCAGTGGCGGAAATATAGGGTGTAATAATCTACTGGGTACCAATTTCCATAGTAACTGCATCCGAGGCTTACTTTGGACATTACATTTATCGCCATCTAGTGGTATTTCTTCAGAATGCTACTCTGTTTTCTTATTCAATACAAGGGGAATTTGCAATTCACTCTATCTCAGTTTTTTTTGTGCTGTATTCAATATGCTATGGAACTGGATGTTTTTTGTACAAAATCTTTTTATGTACACTATTGAGATATGTTTTCAACTAGGTGGTCTTAGGTGGGAATAGAACCAGGGAATATGTGTATGAAACACCCAGCCATTTGATTGATGAGCCACATCCCAGATAACAATAATTGGAGGAAAATTCACTTTGACCAATTTGGAACATTGATTTTATTTCAAATTTCACAAGAAAACCAATGGTGTGCTTGGTTTTAACATAACTTTATTCTTTCACGAGTTATTTACAAGTTTATGACCACTTATAAAATGTGTTCAAAGTGCTGCCCATTGTGTTGGATAGTCAATGCAACCCTTTTCTCCCACTATTGACACAATGATAGCAACACCACAGAACAAATGCTAGCACAGGCTTCCAGTATCCATTGTTTCAGATGCTGCGCATCTTGTATCTTCACAGCATAGACAATTGCCTTCAGATGAGGGATGAGGCAAACTTTTTTGTGAATGGTGAAGTTAACAAAACCACTGCTATTGGTCTAACACTAACCCACAGTGGATAGATCCCTCCAAGACTGTTGGAACACAAAAATTGATGGTATGGTGTGGTACAAAGATAGTGGGGCCATTCTACATCAATGGAAAACTCAATGCCACTGGAAATCTGAATCATGTATCACTAGCTTTTCCACCACATGACAAAAGATGAACTCTTCTCCCTTCTGTCAAGATCACCTCACCACCTGCGTCCTCAACCCACTCCCCTCCCACCTCATCCCGAACCTCGCCACAGTCCTCATCCCTGCCATTACCCATTTCTTCAAGTTATCACTCACTACCGGTGTCTTCCCCTCATCCTTCAAACATGCCTTGATCACACCCATCCTCAAAAAGCCCTCCCTTGACCCATCAACTGTTTCCAACTATCGCCCCATATCTCATATCTCTTCTCCCCTTCGCCTCAAAACTCTTAGAACAACACGTCCATTGTGAACTGTCCTCCACCTCTCCTCCTTCTCCCTCTTCGACCGCCTACAATCCAGCTTCCGATCTCATCACCCAACCGAAACAGCCCTAACCAAAGTCACCAACGACTTACCGCCAAATGCAAGTGACACTACTCAGTCCTACTCCTCCTTGACCAATCTGCCACCCTCGACACCATAGACCATTCCCTCCTGCTAAAGATTCTGGAATCTTTTGGTATCACTGACCTAGTCCTCTCCTGGATCTCCTCATATCTAACGGACCGCACTTTCAGCGTCACCCACTCCCACACCTCCTCTTTGCCCTACCCCCTATCTGTCAGCATCCTCCAAGGCTCAGTTCTTGGACCCCTACTTTTCTCCATCTACACCCTCAGCCTAGGACAACTTATTGAGTCCTACGCCTTCAGCATCACCTCTATGCCGACGACACCCAGATCTATCTGTCTGGGCCTGATATCACCTCCTTACTATCCAAAATTCCACAATGTCTGTCCACCATTTCATCCTTCTTCTCTGCTTGCTTTCTAAACTGAACATGGACAAACAAGTTCATCATCTTCCGACACACCAAGTTCGACTCTCCCCCCTCCTCCCACCAGACCTATCCATCAATGTCAATGGCTGTTCACTCTCCCCAGTCCCCACACCAAATGCCTCGGGGTAATCTTCGAATCTTCTTCCTCCTTCAAGCCTCACATCCAAGCCCTCACCACCTCCTGCCGACTCCAGCTCAAAAACATTTCCTGGATCCACACTTTCCTTGACCATGACACTGCAAAACACTTGTCCACGCTCTCATTATCTCCCACCTTGACTACTGCAACCTCCTGCTCACTGGCCTCCGTCGCTGCCTGACTAATTCACCTGTCTCCCCGCTATTCTCCAATCTCACCCCTCTGCCAAGCCCTTCACCGGCTCCCCATTTCTCAGAGGTCCTGATATAAAACCCTAACCATGAAATACAAAGCCATCTACAAACTGTCCCCTCCATACATCTCTGACATGCTCTCCCGAAACCTACCCTCACGCAACCTGCGATCCTCTCAAGAGCTCCTTCTCTACACCCCTCTTAACTCTTCCTCTCACAACCGCATACAAGACTTCTCCCGTGCATCCACTATACTCTGGAACTCTCTCCCCCAACACATCAGACACTTGGCTACCCTGGAAACCTTCAAAAGAAACCTGAAGACTCACCTCTTCCGACAAGCCTACAACCTACAATGAAACTCCATCCACCACACCATCGCACGATCAGCACTACCATCTCCTACTGTATCCCCATCCGTTCCTTGTAGACTGTGAGCCCTTGCGGACAGGGTCCTCTACCCTCCTGTACCTGTGTGACTTAATTGTCCATACATACTGTATTTGTCCTCGTCTGCCCTTTCCATATAAGCGCCATGAAATTTAATGGCGCTAAAAAAAGAAATAATAATATTTCGCATATTTTAAACACAAAAATGGCTACTCCCCTGTGTGACTTCTCTGATGTCTGACAAGATTTGATTTTGAAGAACAACATTTCCCACATTCTGAACACAAAAATGGCTTCTCCCCTGTGTGAATTCTCTGATGAAGAATTAATTTATATTTGGTAGAACAACATTTCCCACATTCATTACAGGAAAATGGCTTCTCCCCTGTGTGAATTGCCTGATGAAGAACAAATGTATATTTCGTAGAAAAATTTTTCCCACATTCAGTACATGAAAATGGCTTCTCCCCTGTGTGGGATCTCTGATGTCTAGCAAGATTTGATTGTGTAGAATAACATTTCCTACATTCTGAACATGAAAATGGCTTCTCCCCTGTGTGAATTCTCTGATGTTTAACAAAATGTGATTTCGTGTAACAACATCTCCCACATTCTGAACACAAAAATGGCTTCTCCTCTGAGTGAATTCTCTGATGTATAACAAGTTCAGCTTTTGTAGAACAACATTTACCACATTCTGAACATGAAAATGGCTTCTCCCCAGTGTGATTTCTCTGATGTATAACAAGTTCAGCTTTTGTAGAACAACATTTCCCACATTGTGAACATGAAAATGGCTTCTCCCCTGAGTGAATTCTCTGATGTGTAACTAGATGCGATTTATTAGAAAAATATTTCCCACATTCTGAACATAAAAAAGGCTTTTCCCCTGTGTGAATTCTCTGATGGGTTACAAGTTCAGCTTTTCTAGAACAACATTTCCCACATTCTGAACAAGAAAATGGTTTCTCACCTGTGTGAACTCTCTGATGTTTAACAATTTCACCTTTTGTAGAGAAACATTTCCCACATTCTGAACATGAAAATGGCTTCTCCCCTGTGTGAGTTCTCTGATGTATAACAAGATTTGATTTATGGTTAAAACACTTCCCACATTCTGAACATAAAAATGGTTTCTCCCCTGTGTGAATTCTCTGATGTATAATAAGGTTTGACTTATGATTAAAACATTTCCCACATTCTGAACATGAATATAGTTTCTCTCCTATGTAAGCTTTTTCTTGTTCAAAAGCCCTTTGGTGACATTTGCTTTGGATATTTGTCTTTGAGGAAGCAGTAAGAAGGACCTTGGCATGAGCTATATCTGGTATAAGAACTTTTTCTTCATAAGCATCTGTTGCACAATTTGAGAATATCTGATGTCCTACTGAGGTCCTGGTAATGTCATCTGGCAAGTATAAAAATGAATATTATTTTCAATATTAATATTTATACTAAAATATACTTTATATAATTTCCATGCAAACCATATTATAATTACATTTTTAAACAGACCAAGGCTGCAAACCTAAAACTCATTAATAGATTGTGCTTTTCAAATTTTCACCTCTCTGTTGTAGCCCCCTTCTGTCTAGGTTCATCTTTCAATGTGCCAATCCCCACAATCAAGGTATATATGAAAACTCATAAAGGGGCCTGTGATTATTTTAATTAGGTGCTTACAGCTCACTGCACACTCTCTGGCAGGTACAAGTACTCTTGTACAGAGCAAAGCATATTGGATCATGTACACATAAGCTATCACTTTGGAGAAAATGTAAGGTTTTGCATGATTATTTAATGTAACAAACCAGTGGTTCAAGAAATAGTGACCCACATAATCCTGCATGTGCAAGCACAGAGCAGCCACCACTTTATGTGAGAAATACTAGCATATAGGTAACGTTTAACACAAACAATCATTTTTCGAAAGTTAATGCAGTACAATAAGTCATGCCTGCACTGACAGCTACTTGAGATATGAGTTGATTTGGCAAAACTATAGATGACTGTAAAGTGATGAAAAAGAAGTACACAGGTATCAGGGATGGAAACCTGATGGTGAGATAGAGGTGTACGACAAGCAGGAGTTGTAAATGATAAAGATCACAATGACGAGGTACAGTTTGAGGATGCAGCCTGGTTTTAAGTGCAAGGAGAAAGGGGTAGGAGAATATTTGGGTCTTAATCATATAGCTGATCTGCTTACTTTTCTGAATTAATAAGCATAATAATATAATATTTATTCATTTATATAGCGCTATTAATTCCATAGCACTTTACATACATGAGTAATGCTGTCTCTCTTGGAGCTCACAATCTAAACATCCTATCAGTATGTCTTTACAATGTGGGAGGAAACCGGAGTGCCCGGAGGAAACCCACGCAAACACAGGGAGAACATACAAACTCCTTGCAGATGTTGTCCTTAGTGTCCTTGGTGGGAATTGAACCCAGGACCTCAAGACCCCAGTGCTGCAAAGGCTACAGTGCTAACCACTTGAGCCACCGTGCTGCATGTGGCTTCATGTGTTTATGAAGCCTTGCAGTTCCTAATCTATACATGCCTGGATATCCACTGCATATTTGATTCCTGCAGAACCTTCAGATTGCTAAAAATTTATCAAAAATATTTCAACCACCGAGATGAACGTACAATCAAGGAAATAATTATTTGATCCCTTGCTGATTTTGTAAGTTTTCCCACTGAAAAAGACATGAACAGTCTATAGTTTTAAGGGTAGGTTAATTTTAACAGTGAGAGAATATATAAAAATAAAATGGAGAAAATCATATTGTCTAAATGATATAAATAGATTTGCATTTTGCAGAGAGAAATAAGTATTTAATCCCCTACCAACCATTAGGACTTCTGGCTTCTACAGACCAGTTAGATGCTCCTAATCATCTCGTTACCTGAAATAAAGACAGCTGCTTAAATTGTCACCTGTATAAAAGACTTCTGTCCACACACTCAATCAGTGAGACTCTAACCTCTACAACATGGGCAACACCAAAGAGCTTTCTATGGATGTCAGGGAAAAGATCCTTGACCTGTACAAGGCTGGAATGAGCTACATAACCATAAGTAAGACACTGGGTGAGAAGGAGACAACTGTTGGTGCAATAGTAAGAAAAAGGAAGAAATACAAAATGAGTGTCAATCGATATTGATCTGGGGCTACATGCAAAATCTCACCTCGTGGGGTATCCAGGATCATGAAGGTGAGAGATCAGCCTAAAACTACACATTTTAATGATATCAAGGCAGCTGGGACCACTGTCACCAAGAAAACCATTGACAACACATTATACCGTAATGGATTAACCACCAATGTCCCACTGCTCAAGAAGGCACATGTGCAGGCCCATCTGAAGTTGCCACTGAACACCTTGTTAATTAGGAGAGTAATTGGGAGAAGGTCCTGTGGTCAGATGAGACAAAAAATGACCTCTTTGGCATTAACTCGCCGTGTTTGGAGGAAGAGAAATGCTGCATATGACCCAAAGAACACCAACCCCACAGTCAAGCATGGTGGTGGAAACATGTTTTGGGGGTGTCTCTTTGCTAAGGGCACAGGACTACTTCACCGCATCAATGGGACAATGGATGGAGCCATGTACCAAAAAATCCTGAGTGACAACATCCTTCCACCAGGACATTTAAAATGGGTCGGGGTTGGGTATTCCAGCATGACAATGACCCAAAACATACAACCAAGGCAACAAAAGAGTGGCTCAAAAAGAAGCACAGTAAGGTTATGGAGTGGCCTAGCCAGTCTCCAGACCTTGATCCCGTAAAAAACGTATGGAGGGAGCTGAAGCTCCGAGTTGTCATGTGACAGCCTCAAAATATGATTTAGAGATGATCTGCAAAGAGGAGTGGGTGGACCAAAATCCCTTCTGACATGTGCGCAAACCTCATCATCGACAACAAAAAATGTCTGACTGCTGTGCTGCCAACAAAGGGTTTTGCCACGAAGTATTAAGTCTTGTATTGTTTGCCAGAGGGATCAAATACTTAATTCTCTCTGCAAAATGCAAATACATGTATATAATATAGGCGGCCGTCACACGGAACGATATCTTGCCCGATATCGTTTAAGCGATCTCCATTTTGATCGCTTAAGCGATATCGGGCAAGATATCGTTGCATGTAATCAAGCGATTTACGATGGTAAATCGCTTGATCGTGACATCGCTGATCTGAGGTTCGGTTCTCAGATCTAGCGATGAACGATGCAACGATCTGCATCATCGTGGTGTATGACACCACGATGATCCATCTCCCAGCGACCGCGCCTATGCTGGGAGATGGTAACTATGGTACACGTCGGGTAACTAAGCGACGCGCGGCGCCTAGTTACCCGATGTGTACCATAGTAACGAGCGAGATCGCGGCTCCGCATCGCTGGTGAGTCTGTCTGTGTGACATCTCACCAGCGATGTGAGCGATATTGTAAGCGATCGCGCGTGCACGTGATCGCTTACAATATCGCTAAAGATGTCGCAGCGTGTGACGGCCCCCTTAGACAATGTGATTTTCTGGATTTTATTTTTGATATTCTATCTCTCACTGTTAAAATGAACCTATCCTTAAAGTGATCCTAAACCCACAAACTGACCCCCCTGTATCTTTAGACCTGTCCCTGCACCCCCTCTTATCATTTCTAGCCATCCCTTTTGCAGAAAAAAAAATCGCTTTTGTAAAGTAGAGAAAAAGTTATATTACTTTGTCCTGTGTGAGTTCTCTCTTTCTGTGGAAGCCGCAAATAGGCGGGGCCTGTCTGCTCCTGCCTTGTAATTATGCACACCCAGCTCTGCTTCTAAGAGCCTGGCCGCGTCATGAAAGGGGGCGGGGCTCTAGCATGTCACGATTTAGCCCCGCCCCTTTCATGACGCAGCCAGGCTCTTAGAAGCAGAGAGGGGCGTGCATAATTACAAGGCAGCAGCAGAAAGCGGGCCTATTTGCGGCTTGCTCAGAAAGAGAGAACTCACACAGGACAAAGTAATATAACTTTTTCTCTACTTTACAAAAGCGATTTTTTCTGCAAAAGGGATGGCTAGAAATGATAAGAGGGGGTGCAGGGACAGGTCTAAAGATACAGAGGGGGGGGTCAGTTTCTGGGTTTAGGATCACTTTAAAATTATAGACTCTTCATGTCTTTGTCAGTGGGTAAAGTTACAAAATCAGCAAGGGATCAAATAATTATTTACCTCACTGTATGTAGAGCTTGCTACAGTATAACCACAACCAGAGTTTTCAGGAGATACTCAGTTTCCTCCAGCATTACTTGCAACTTAGGGTGCCTTCACACTGCGGTCAGGTCCGGTCCGGGGCTGTCAGGGATGAACCTGACATCATCAGAATCATTTGGAAGTTGTCTGACAGTTATGTCAGTGTTGGAAATTTCCGGAGCTTCTTTCAATCCCGCCGGATAACCACCTCTATTCATGCCTTGACTAAGGGTATATGCACACAATCAGTGTTTGCAGCGTTTTGGAAGCAGCGTGTTTGCACTGCGACCAAAATGTTGCATTGTACAGTGAAAGCACAGTGGATGCACATTAAAGAAATCTCGTATCCACTGTACGTGTTTTTCCACAGCATAAACTGAAATGTGGGGTGGCTTTCCATGCCGCAGCATGTCAATTTATTTCTGCAGACATGGTTGCGATCTCATAGGGAGAATACAGTGAAAAGCCGCCGGGCTTAGACCACTAATCGTGGGCATAGGCGGCTGTGTTCACCTACGGAGATCACCGGCATCCCCGGAGGAGACACTGCGTTCAGGATGCAGTGGCTCTGGATCGTGGGAACGTGGCTTACCATTGCCAGTATCTATATTATCATGACTGACAGAGCCACAAAGACAGGAAGCATTTGAATTGAATTTTGACCTTAATCTACACCTACCTTATCTCATACAGTATAAGTACAAAGGTTGACTGTTCATTTAATCTAATAAATGGATTGGAAGAAGTTTTTTTTACAGCTTAAGTGCCATGGGTAGCTGTCTAGGGTTCCAAGTATCTATGATGAAGTTTAAAGTTTGCAATATCAAAGATGAACTGTTATAGCAGCAGAGGACTGTGCAGAACTGTCACGTATAGACTGGCTTGCAGTCAAGGAATGCTGCTGTGATATAAACAGGGTTTTTTTTTCCTTAGTCACTGCAGCTCTGCAGGTGAAGGTTGCTGAATGTCTAATGGGTGGCTCTGCAGGTGGGAGTGAGTCATAGCTCAGGTGGAGGTGAAGGGTGTGTCTGAGCTTTCTGCTCTCCGTCCCCTCAGCCTTAAGTAGATCTGCTTCCCACCACCAGATGTCACTGATTGAGTTAATTTATCATTTTGGACCTGTGATGTGCAGACACGCTCCTGGAGCAGCTGCTACCCCCTTCACTTGGAGTGGTGTCCTTTCCCTGCTCCATGGGAGGAGGTCGGGGCTCTTAGCTGAGGGCAGGTTGAAGAGTTGAGGGATAGGGTGGTGGCCTGAGCCTCCTAACCTCCAGAGGTACCTTCAGGAACAAGGCTAGTCAGGGACCCCAGGGCCAGACTAGCCTCCAAGTCGTCATTGCCCGTTATCCCTCCCTGCTTCATTCCCCTCATCCGCTACATGTGTGACAAGAACACTGACTCAAACTGATGGTGTTACGGTCAAAGTTAACATCATCCTGCTGTGTCGGAGAATATTGATGTGCCAAAAAAAAACAAACACAAACTAAACTGTTTTTAAGAGTACTCATGATCAGTCTGATGTCAGTGATGGTGGCGCTATAGCAGCTCCCACATTTTTAGCCGTGGTATGTTTTTCTCTTTTACACTATTCCAATGATTTAAACAGCAACTATTTCTATCTTACAATTACAATTTTACAATGTTACCAACCCCAAGTATTCCCTTTTCTCTAAAAGTACATAACCGGACTTGTTGGATACGTAAGTAAAATTTTAAAAAGCCAGCAACTACAAAAGGCTGCTGTATTTTATGGCATGTATGAGTGTCAAACTAAACTAGTAAATAAACATTTACAAAAACAGATATGCACATATAAAAGTCAGGATTTTTTTTTCTTTATTTTCTTTTAGCATAAAATAAAAACTCTACACCTTCTCTCCTTTTAAATAAAGGAGTAAACAAGAAATGCTTTGTAGGTAAATGTCCAAAAAGGCAGAAACTAAAGATTTATTGGTGTGGCATTTAGGGATGTGAAATAATTGTATGTTATACACACATCACTTTGAGAGGTAAACAGTTCTGGTACCTTTACACGCCGCTACAGAAGGTTGGAAACAACCGGGTGTCGGAGACAAATTTATCTTGCACCGTCAAAACACCGCGATGTAGCGGCGTGTAAACCAGGTTGTTGCCACCGGTCACTGTCGACACCTGTTTCAGAGCAGTGCTCAAAAACAGGTTGGTTTCAACCCGATGGTAGCGGCGTCTAAATGAGGAACAGGAAGGTTTTTTCAACACCTAGTGAACTCCCTGGGGCGTGACACAGCCTCCGGGATACCGCGCCCCATCAGCGATCATTGGTGGAAACTCCGGCGTTACGATTGGTTGTCCCTGCATAGGGCGGCATACTTAAGGAGATGACCAGTCACACTACACAATTGCAATAGCATCATGTATTAGCCAGCCTTCCTGCGCTGGCTGGCCAATCATGATGCTATTGCATTGTCCAATCACCGTACGAACGTCTCGTAATCCACAACTCTGGCACGCCTATGTGTTGTCCCTGCTGCCCCAGGTCCTCCCATATTACCTTCTGTAGCAGCGTGTAAATGAGGGAAGGTGCTCTGCAGAAGGTAACTTGTGGCACCCGGCGGTGTCTCCAGGGATAGATTAAACCTTCTATAGAGCACCTTGTAGCGGTGTGTAAAGGCGGTATCAGGTACCGTTTGCAACCGTTGGAACGTGCACGTGAGACACCCGGTTGTTTCTAACCTGTAGCGGTGTGTAAAGGTACCATTAAAGGTAAATGTCTGGACGTTGGTTAGTTTTGCTTAGGCCCCTTGCACACCAGCGTTTTGTTCAAATTGCGGCAGATTTACCGCATCTGCCGCCTAAGGCTGACTTCACACCACGGTTAAATCCGATCCGGGGCTGTCAGGGGTGAACCTGACAGCCCCAGACCGGATTTGCAAACAGAACCGGAGGGCAAATATGCCTTTCGGTCCTGTTTGTAGCCGGATACAGCAGAGCTCAGCTGTCCTCAGTGAAATGGTTCTGAACCGCTTCACAGGGGACAGCTCCCTGGTGCTGAAGTTCAGTGTAGCTCATGCTAAACTTCAGCAGCCGGCGTCCGGTTCCCAGATCCCCCTGGATCCGGCCCCATAGACTCCAATGTTAGGGAGCGCCAGATTGCCCCGTTTTCGGGAGGATTCAATTTGGGGGAATTTTTCTCCCTGGACACAAAAATGCTGCAAGCAGCATTTTTGTGTCCGGGAGAAAAATCCGAATACACCCGGATCCTCCCGGACAGATGGAAACTGGATGGCAGATAGCTGCCATCCGACTCCATCCGGCCCCATAGGGCTGCACTACAGTAAAATCAGGTGCAGGGCTGTCAGGTTCACCCCTGTCAGGTTTCACACCACAGTTTTTTCCCTGATCAGGGTTCTATCAGGTTTGTGTGCAAAAACCAGGAGAGGAACTTGCAGAGAAAAACTATAATTGAAAGATTGACAGCTGTTCTGAGTTTTGGAGACACTCCTGGTTTTGACATACAAACCTGATCGAACCTGATCAGGTAAAAAGCTGTGGTGTGAAACCAGCCTAACGGCCACACTTGCGCCACCCTTGTGTCAAGCTCCATGCATTGTCTATGGGGCTTGCGGCAAGTGCGGTATTGCTGTGGCTCTGGCAGTTGTGGCGGAGAAAGAAAACGCTGCTGTCCGCATTTTTTTTTTTGCGGCCGCAAGTGCCGGAACCGCGGCTATACCACACTTGCCGCAAGCCCCATAGACAATGCATGGGGCTTGCCGCAAGTGCGGCCATTAGGCGGTAGATGCGGTAAATCTGTCGGATCTGCCGCAATTTGAACAAAACTCTAGTGTGAAAGGGGCCTTAGTAAAACACAAATATTCCCCCTTTACAAAGAAAGAATGTACTGGAATTGAAAAAAACTCAGCTCACTCAAGTAACTTGTGAAAAGCACATTGTCTCTAAGGGCCGCTTTACACGTCGCGATATCGCAATGCAACATCGACAATGGCAATGATTACTTAAGGAGGAAGAATATTAATTGGTGATCGGATTTCTATACCAGTCCCGGCCATCTCCAACACAGTGGGTAAAGCATGTACGAAAGGCGAAGTGGCGTCCCTTCATGAAATATATCAACAGTTGCGCTACTCTTGTGGTGTAACTTATGCCAAAAATGCTACTCCAGTCCTTGAATGGAGTAACCGTTCTGGCAAGGCGTATGTCATACAGGAGAAGTGCCGAATTGATTAATTGATATTTTCCTCTAACCACACTACACCCGTTCACTAAGACTGACGCCCACAGCGCAAGTGTGCATGACGCAGCATCAAACCTTTTAAGCCCAAAGTCCACGTCACTCTATATGTTGTTATTTTTTAAAGTTATTATAGTGTTCAGTGATGGAGTAAAATCTGTGACTTCTCTACATTTAGTGGTCACTACTCACCTGTGCGGTTATCTCTAGGAATCTCCTCTTTACTCCGCTCATCACCCCTCACATATGTCTCTGTAGTATTAATATGGGGCAGGTCTTCACACTGAAACAAAGATTGTAAAAGTCATAGATGGAGAAGTCGTGTGAAATAAATCAGAAAAATCATACAGTAAATGAACATGACGATCGAAATTGACAGCAGTAGATATCGCATATTTGCAGGTCTCCTGTATAAAGCTGGTTTCACACTAGCGATCAGGGCTAAAACGCATCTGCATCCGCTGACGCATGCAAAAATGCATGTCACTGCAGAATTTTTTTTGCCTGATCAAACACTGAATTAGTCAAAAAACGCCGTGTTTGTGTTAGTTTTGCATGTGTTTTCATCCTGATCCGTCCTGCGTTTTGCTATAGAAGGGTGCGGTCACTTTACATGGTTAATCCCATGCTGTTAAAAGAATAGATACAAAATCAGATAGGATAGATGCTACAATAATTAGATCGGGCATACCAGTCTCCCGTTGCTGCTTCCTGGGCCGTCCATTAAGTTTCATGCATGTTCACTGTATTGACCAGCAACAACCAATCACAGAGGCTCTCAGCCTCTGTGATTGGCTGTTGCAGTCAGACTGCATTACCTCAATATGGACAGTGATTGTGCTTCGTTGCCATACACATTAGTATATGGCAACCAGCCTGCCGTCATAGGGTGTTAAATAATCCCCATCATCCCCGTGAAACCCTCAATATCCCTTCCAGCCCCCAATATCCCCTTGCCGCCCCCTATAATCCAATTGCAACCCAATATCCCCATCATCCCCTTGCAGCCCCCATCATCACAATGCAGCCCCATCATCCCCTTGCAGCCCCATCATCTCCTTGCAGCCTCCAATATCTCCATCATCCCCTTGCAGCCCCCAATATCCCTTGCAGCCCCCAATATCCCCTTGCAGCCCCCATCATCCCCTTGCAGCCCCCATCATTCCCATGCAGCCCGCTCCCATCATCCCCTTGCAGCCCCAATACCATATCCCTATAATCCCCTTGCAGCCCCCATCATCATCCCAATGCAGCCCCCACACAGACAGACACGCTTTGCTCACCAGTCCGCCGCTGCAGTATTACGGGCGCCTCTCTGCTCTCTGCGTCAGCTGCGTAGATACGGGTGGAGCTGTCGGCCAATCACAGTGCAGCAGCTGCTGAGCAATCACAGTGTGATTGACTGATGGCTCCGCCCATACATCTATGCAGCTGAAGCATTCAGGACAAGAGCAGCGGGCGAGCTGTACAGTAAAATACACACACACAGCTGCATGCCCTGATCTGTGAGAAGGGCATGCCTAAGAAAAAATAAAATTTGCTAGGGCTTATTTTCGGGGGAGGGCTTATATTTAGCAGCCTGACAAAACCCCCACTAGATCTTTTTTTCAGGGAAACACGGTATACTGTTAA